>JAAAKL020012173.1:0-13195 GCA_010016065.2 Carybdea cf. marsupialis auct. non (Linnaeus, 1758)
AGCTTATGTCTTAATTCCCAAATCATTTCCACCAGACTGAAAGAGTAATTGTTCCGTTGGAATAAATCCGCAAGATACATTATTCCTTGTTAGTAAATACATTTTCCTAACCTACGTGTCTATTTTTATTTAATTCCAATTTGATGGTTTTAAATCTTAATTGCTTAGTTCTGTGTTTCTCAATTCCTGAGATTCTTTCTGTGACATTAACTAAAGTATTCCGTATTGACTAACTTTGCTTACAGCAACCACAAACAGAGAAGGACACGTCCCATCTTTGGTACTAAAGTGCCATATAGGATAAGAGGAGAGTGTGCATAACTCTGAAATGTACTCGTCGCTGATTACAGAAGATTTCTAAGAGTTGATTCTTCTAAAATACCGTAACGAATTTTATCTTATTAGATTTTTGTGGACTCCTCATCTTCAGAAACGTGGAAAGTTAGACGAGCAAAGATCCGTGACTTAATATCAAACAAGCTGGAATACAGCAATTAACCAGCTGAGGTAATAGCTAGTAGCTGACGGAGTTTTTGATCTTGCATCGGGGAACTGTTGTAATAATCCTGCAGGGTCCTACCGAGAACCATCTATTACATGTAGACCCCATTTTTTGAGTATTATCAATTAAAACAATAAGATATAAAATATTGTAGGACTGGAAAGCAAGCTACACTCCTGGAAATTTCTGATATGTCTACTGGTTTGTAATGCTGTATCATTTGGTACAGAGCCGTGGCTTTCTGGAATTAAGAGAGAAGGAATTTTACCTTAAGTCTTTTATTTGATAGAGTAATGTACCAGTCATTCAAAAATTCTACATTTAACTCTCTCATTAATAAAAACAACGAGGTTTAGATTTTGAAATTAGATCTTGAGTAGCGTCTCAGACATACAATGAATGAGAAGTTCAGGCTAGGTTATTTAATTCCGAAATTTTAGTTGCGGTCGATCAATATTATCGTACTCCGCTACTAAGCACAAGTAGAACAAAATTTCAGTGCTTCTTTTTGTTTCTCAGGATCTTCTGTTAATGCAGAAATATCTAAGTAAGAGAAACTAGGAGGTTCAAGGTTCAAGAGATAATCAAAGAAAAAGGTAGACACAAAACAGTTGCCATTTACGTAAGCTTCCACGCATTCGGAACATACGCAGAATACTGGTAACAAAAAACCATCGTCTCTCTTTGTAGCTTAAAGAAAGTCTTGAGCTAGATACACAGATAGTATACCAAATACTTATAGGCAGATGTCCGTTAGGGGTCATTCTAATATAATAGACAGGGATAACGGAATAGAGATTGCTGGAGAATATGCAAGACATCGACCATAGTTAGACAGTGTTACAAAAGGCAAGGACCGAAAAAGACCGGCACGAGAGGAGCAACAAGAAAACTCCATCAATTATTGCAGATATAAGGTACCTGCAGTAATTACCAAATTGCTACTAGGAATTGTCTGCGGCGCCATATAAACATCATGGACGTTTTTGCAGCAAAATGTTGATACCCTGATACAGACTGAATTTTCGAAGAAAGGCAAATATCGCCTATATTGTATACATTCAAAACAAAGAATTGAGTAAGCTGTATGTACATTAGATTGTAGAGTTAAGGCATATCCTAATTATAAAAAAACTAGTCTAAATGTAAGAATGTAGTTTAAATGTATTTTGGGTGCTAGACTACAGTACAAGGAACACTTGCAGATTGTGACACTTATCAGGGCAACCTACGTTATAGATAGCACGTCACATATGAACGAGCAAAAAGAATATGAAACTGTAGCGATAGATTCTGTCCGCCCGTCCGTTTGCCAAGGCAACACCGTCACTCACAGGGAAACGTTGGGAGTACATCGATAGTGGCAGTGATAGCAGAATTAATCTGCTCGTTGCATCTACATTATTACACGACATTTTATCGGAAAAGGCTCTCTGTCTCTATGGATATTTTGAAATCTTGCCATAAAGAGTTTAGTCTCAAAGGGAAGATAGTGAAATAAACTGAGTTATCTGAATAAAACGTTTGGGATGCAAAGATATTTTTATCAGGATCTTTAACCTGCCTGTCCTTGTAACATTTTTTAGATATTAACGAGATTCAGTCTTGCGGACCGTATAAAAATCAATATAATAAAGTAACAGAAATGAAAAAATTGTTGAAAAACTGATGCCCGTACCGGGTTTCAATCCACAACTTCCCGTACTGCAGTCCAGCTTGCCAACCACTACACTACACAGGCTTGCTCTCCCGAGAGCACAACTTTAGGCATACCACGTTCATCAGACAATGCACTCCGTGATACCATGACTACACAGTGACATCAACCCTCATAATGCAAACACTCATTTCAGGAAGGTGATGTCACAATGATCAACTTCCAACAGAAATCAGTTACTCACACTCACTAATCCTCGAGCACCGTGCGGTGCGTAGAGCCAACTTGCAACACAAGTGTTTGCTAGTGCTGACGATCAGCAGCGAGCTGCTCCGCTTGAGATAGAGGCACTCCACAGGATCGCAGATCTTTGGAAATCAGTGCTATATATTACCGGCAGATGATTTAATATAAGGGGTTATTCGTATACCAAAACTATGGCGGTAAAAGGCGATTTTCATTTATTTATTTTATTGTCAGATTAAGAACACGTAAGGTTAGGATTAATGCTGTTTGCAACTGTTTTAACGTTGTGCAAAGGTCTCAGATTCAATTTGTGATAAAAACGTTGTTTAAAGGATCGCCATTAAGATAGCAAAACATAGAGCTGACCTGAAGAACAGGAGAAGAAAATAAGACAGAAACCCTGTGATTGCCAAGCATAGTATCTTATCTGATTGTGGTAAAGCGTTCACTTAAAAACAAGGTGTATCACTGATGAGGAAAGCAGATAGTTTCGAGGGTGCAAATATGTTAAGATTGATAAGAGTTAATTGCAACCCCTTAGACTCACTCTTGGCTACAGTGTCAACTGCAGTTGAATTAGGACTTAAGAAGCGATAAGATAATGCCATTCATCTGTGAGTACCACAAACATTCATAAACTTCCGAGTAGCAACCAAAGTTTAAGGAATAAACGCTTAAGTCTTAGTTCCAAATCCACTTTTTGAATTATATTATTAAAGCAGTATGAAGGGCATGGCTTTTCTAATATGACAGTTGATCTAGTCTGGATAAGCAACAGGACTGATCTAAGTTATTATAACCTGATTTCAATTTGTGTTATAGGTCTAGCTGACAAGTTCTGCCTGGTTGCATCGATGGAACGTAAGGTCAAACCTGTTCAGAATTATGACCAAAATTCTGGGTTTGGTTTTTCTCGGTTATTTATTTTGAAAATCTTGAAGCAATTATGATCCATATCTGGGGTAAAACATTACATCTAATACTTGTAAATATTAATTCTCTCTAAAATCATTTTTCATTTCTTGGAGCTTTTTTTTAAACTATGGTTTATACCAATAGGAGTATCGTATCTCTTTGAAATTGGCTTGGCTAAAACGGTAAACCGTAGAACTCCAAAATGAGTCCCCCGTTTGTAACCCCTCCAATGTAAGCCTATATTGATGGTAGATATTTGTAACGTCCTGAGTAGTAGTCTTTTGCTCCGGAAAAGACTACGACTCATGACGTGACAAATATCTACCATCAATATCAACAACTGAGTCGACAAGCGTCAGAATATTTTGCAGCATAAGCCTATATCTTTCGATTTCCCAATAGGTTTATAGTGAAGAAATCCATTTTTAGAAGGATTTTGTATTTAATTGCTGTAGAAAAACTGCCCCGGAGGCATTTCATTGCTATTTTGAAGTGATAAACCACAGCAAAACTACAAGAGTAAAGGAACTCATTTGAAGCATTCCGAGAGTTAAAACAGAGAGCGTCAAGACAGGTGTATACTATCTAGGTTTGAAGTTATTTAGTACGTTGCAACATAATTTGAATGACTGAATATTAAAACGTAGTATTATTACCTCCCATTTAAGCAAAGACTTAAAGATCATTTTTATTGATTAGATTAACTTGTTAATATGTTTTTTTATTTACGCTTGTTTTTATTTTGTTTTTATCGTATATTAGACATATATTAAACACCAATTTTAGGTAAAATAATTAAATAAGTTTTCTTTCACACGACAAGAATTCCATCGATAGCAGCTCAGTATACAGAGCTGACAGAATCACCATGGATAAATAATGTACTATTATCATTGTCATACTATCATTGGCCATGATTGAGTCTGGCCATGACTCTACTTGCTCATCCCTTTAGATGTCATCATTATTGTAAAGACTTATTCTCCTGATTTTTGTATGCAATTTCGTCGGGGCGGCGGCATTGTCAACAAACTGGACATCGTTTCGGTCAAAGATATTCCTGCCAAAGTCAAGGGTATCTCCAAAATCAGCACACTGCAGAAGGCATAAGTATTCATCCTCTGATATCGATCCGGCTGCAACCAGCTTGCGAGTCTTCATCAATGCTTTCACTAGTAAACCATCAGGGGCCATGGTCGTTGTTCCAATTCCTTCGATGCCATAAATCTGTACAATTTGACATTTTTATGTTACTGATTACTTCGTTCCCTCGTGCTAAAAATCGGGGTTTGGTGTGTGTGTGTGTGTGTGTGTGTGTGTGTGTTATTACTAATGTTGTTAAGTATCATTTGCCATAAAAGTAAGAGCGAGTACTGACTTCGTGTTTTGTACAAGAAGGAAATAATAGATCATTCGAGTTTCAACAATTTATTTTGTTAAAATAGGAAAGGCAACTGTGGGGAAGATTAAAAACCAGGTCCGTCATCTGTATGATCATTACCATGTGATAGTGTCGATTACTCAGTGACTTGAACGACGAGAGACAAAAGTGCTGAAAGTGATGCTGATGAAAAGAGTAGGAACATCAAGGAAAGATACCATCAAGACGTATGACTTCAGAACAAATGCCGAAATACCATCATTGGATGAATCATGACTTTAAAAAGAAAGATAGTTTTCAAAATAAAATTCTTGATGTCAATCTTCTTTCTATTTTAGAAACACTTCGAAAATGCTTTGAAGCCTTTTAACTAGAATACACAAACGCTTCAGACTAAACCATCAAATATATCTGGGAATTAAAAGAGTACGGAATAAGGTGAAGTTTTGTTAAAGAAGCTAAAATATGTAATGGACAATTACCAAAGTGTAACTTATGCACCACCAAAAGAAATGCAATTCTGAACTCCAAAATCAACATAGGGAATCTGTAGTTGACAATAAGTAAGGGAACAATCATGCCCCGTTGCAACTGTATGGTAAAGTGGTTTATGACTAAAACTAACATTACACTATTTTTTTTATAAGAACAATTTTATAAGAAGACAAGGCTGAACTTTGTCCATAATATAAGAACAATCAATGAACAAACTGAGGCTACTATCTCTCAACATGTTTAGAACATATACAAGTTCCCTCCCTGTATGACAGAATGGTGTATGCTATTACGAAAGTTGATAGAATTTTACATGCAAAACCGCCGATAACTTCATCCCTTCTCTGAACAACTACTTTGAGGTAGGATTAATAAGTTGAACCAGTCACTCTGCGAAAGAAAGTAACATGTATTAAGAACGAAATAAGAACAATTCAGACTGAAAATTACAAAAAATTTAATAACAGTCAGCCTCAGCTGAATTGGACTGGTTCTCTTATAAAAAAGTGTAATTGAAGAAAACTCCCTTGCAATCTGATAAGGCTCATAGTATAGGATAATAATATAATTGTGATAATCTACTTTTCCATGCACTTTTTACCACTGCTTAGTAGTATTAAGCTCTAGCATGTTGTATCAAGCTCTCTAGAAATGATATAAATACTGTTTGTTGGTAAAAAAAAGTATAAAATGATAAATATATATATCTATATCTATATACATATATATATATATATGAATAAATATAGCTATACCTAACGAAGGAAGAGAAAACTGTTATTATTATCGTCATCATTACTTTCATGCTGATATGATTGGTTTATCTACCTCTGCTATGACTGCCCTGCTGTAATTTTGACATTATCGGCACATAATTACTGGGTGCCTTTTTCTACTTATCTCTCTCCATTTTTTTTTTACATATGAATTTATATAAGATCAGGAGTTAGTAGCCTCCTTGCTTTACACTTATTATCTCTTTCTCTTTTAGGCACAGGAACATTTGGGAGAGTGTTTTTGGCAGAGGAAAAGAGAACAGGAAAATACTATGCTATGAAAATGATGAAAATCAAAGATATTATAAAATTAGAGCAAGTTGGGCATGTGATTAATGAAAAGAAAGTATTATTAAAATGTCAGCATCCTTTTATTATGAAATGGTAAGTAGGTTCTTCACTGTGATTAAATCAACTCCTTTAGCAAGTTCATTATTCACTGGTTCATAGTTTACGTAGTTCATAGTTCACCTGTGGGGGAGATGAGGCAGTACATGTGCCACGATCGTCCTTCAAAACAGGGTCCTTAGTTTCTCTCAATGGGGATTCTGTGTTCACCTCAATTTTTACCTGAGACTGTAAACTAGCTGCTTCGTATATTATGTAAAAACTACAAGAGTGTTTTTGTCTGCCATTGATAATAGTCTATAATCGTCCTAGATAGTCATAAGGGGAACATTGTTGTTCCTTACGGCTTTGTTGCAGCTTTAATCCTCCTCGTTCTACTTCTTCTTCAAACCCACTAGTAATGGTATACGATGTTGCATGTCTACATCTTTAGTTTGTTGATCTTGCCTTCGTTCATTAAAAGCATGCTCTAGTTGATGTTAATAGTGTAGCACAGATATCTGCACTGTGTAAACTCTTTATATAGTGAGTATATCCGCGTGTTAGGTGCAAGAGATCGATGGATCGATTCATATATATAAATATATAGTTGGTGATCATTATCAAGCAACTGAAGAGGTAGATACCGTTATTACTAAAAAATAAGGACTACCAAGAAACCCTTGTGTGTGTGTGTGTGTGTGTGTGTGTGTGTGTGTGTGTGTGTGTTTCTCTTCAGAACATATAAACACACATACATGTACATATGTATTCTTACAGAAGTCAGGGAAAACCCCTTCCTTTAGCCTTATAATATTCTATAATGTTCAATAGAATATATCTAGGTATGTATAAGTACGCAGGTAAGTAACAGTAATCATAGATTGTACATGTTCTAGGGAGAAACATAATTGTCAAAGGCTTGCTGGGAATCAAACCCGTCGCTTCTGACACAAAAAATGCCTTAGCAGGTAATTCAATGCCTTATCGACGATTTTGGGGGTCACATTCAGTCATCACCAGTGGTAACCTAATTTCTTCTGTTTCCGATTAAGACCTCATTAGTGCTGGTCAAACACATCAGAGCTCAGGCGTGACAAGTTTAATTGATCATTTTAATTGATGATGATAATTGGCCATTAGGAGGCTTCAGAAATTGAAGAAAGGAATGTTAACCCTTGATATGGCAAACCTGACTAAAATAGGAGGATAAATAAAAGAAGGCATAATGCATAAGATTAATGATTTGTAATTTGTATATTTAAGGATGGGTAGAAAACACCGAAAGCTAGTAAATCAAGTTCTCGAAATGCTTCTACCAAGCGCCGTTTGCTGAGCACTTATGTTCATTTTTAGCATTCGTTTCTAGCCAGATTCATCGATTGCTGATTTAAGATCGTGGTCTCTCCTAAATGCGTGTTGAGAGAAAGCAGACAGTATCTTAGTAGCTTACACATTCACAATATCCGAAAGATTTTTATCAAGACATCGACCACATCGTAGTTTCCTCATTTTATTTAACAATACTTTGTGAAATGTATACGAAACATGTTTGAGGAGTTACTGACAAACAACTGCACATCAGCAAATACCAGGTGACTCAAAAACATCTTTCTGAAGCATCCCAGAACGCGCTAACATTTATTGTATGTACTGAAGAGCAAGGTAGGCGTATATTGTACAATGAGCTTTGCTGATTGAAGGAGCTGCCCTTTATATTTGAAGAAAAGTCAATAGTTACTACCCATTCTTATCTGCTAGGTTAAACAAAAGTATTAAAGCAAGCCTACCTTAATGAACAACACCTCTGTCAGAATACATTTTAGACTACAGACAATCTGTACACCTACGCAATACATGGCAATGAATTTGTTGTTTTCCATAAGACTAAATAACGGAAGACCCCTCGGTTTATCCCATAGACAAACTGGGGCTCTCATTATGAGTGCTCAAAGAGGATCATCTTTTTGCAAATCTTGGTTTTCTGTTTAAATGCCCACGTTCCTTGATACTACAGATATGTTGTGCGTGTTCTCTGTATGTGGTATCGGAAAAGAGTAAAACTTTTAATGAATAGGAGGCACGCAATAGCATTTACTTCTAAAACGTAAAAAGTACTTTGTTTCGTTTTTATTTTCTCTGGAATAAGCTAGATGCAAACGGACACATATGCACAAATACCTGTAAAGCAATTACATCAAACATCAGTAATTTTTCTAAACTTTGTGTTTAGTTTCGACGCCAAATTTTGAAATCTAGATGAACGGTACTCCCTTTTCATTGCTTATTGAGGAACCTCTGATATCTCTATTGTTGTAATCTACAACAGCCATAGTAGCTCACTAGTAAAATAACCACGGGAGAAGAATTTGTCAAATATGACAACAGATTAAGTATGAGACGCACTTTATAAGAAATTCCAAAATTTAAGAATGGATTGCACGAAACAATCATGCCTAATATCAACAGTTATAGATAATGTTCACGAAGTTCATAAGCGTTAGTCAAAATGAATCCAGTCAATAACAAATTTTGCCAAAATATAAGCCACGATGTTATCCTATGTGAGAGGTCCCATTGGCCCCGCGAATTATGTTCTTACGGAATAATGAAAGATTACTGATAAAGACTTGCTTTGAGTGAATGGTAATTTCTTCTCTGGTGAGCCGTTGTTTGATAATTATATCAACAGAAGCAATTAAAGTACCATTCTCACTTGTGAAATATTTAACCGAACTCTTAAAAATTCAAATAATGCGTATGTGGGAATTCCATTTGATGAGTTAAGTTGGTTAGGGTTCGTAAGTACCAGTTCCTTTACATGGGGTGTACCACTAAGTGTCGAAAAGACTCTCGCTCCACCATGCTTCATGCCATGAGACTTACTTAGTCATGACAAATTATACTTAATCCATCGAGGGTTAGAAACTTTCCATATTTCTATAATCATATGATGTAATGGTTTGAGCTCGAGTGGCTTGGAGATAGAAGACTAGGTAATCCAAAATGGTGGGCCTTGAGTATTCTGGCCACTTTGTAGTTGCAGCACTTCAGACCGAGGCCAGAATCCTGGATAGTGATAACGCGGCATGGCCTGTAAAATCAATATCGAATAAAGCTTCTATCCAGACTTAATCATACCTGCAAGGGGATTTCTTACTCTGCAACCTCTTCTCTGTTCTTGCAGAGCTGATGGTCTGAAACTATTCACAACTCCTCTAAGCTGAGACGTCATGTATGAATTTCAGTAGTTGCAGCCTCTCACATTGATCTGATTGCCCTAGAATTTTGAAAGTGTTCGCTTTTTGACATTACTAGTATAGCTAATGTAAGCAATAATTTAGATATGTACAATATGCTATATGTACTTTCAGTAACTATCAGTATCTTTGTACCGAATCAGTTGATCACTCAAACGTAACATCTTTCTCTGTTCTTCGCAGCTATTGGACATATCACGACGAAGGATGTGTATATATGTTATTAGAATTTGTAAAAGGAGGAGAGATATTTACGTACTTAAGGAACTATGGAAAATTTCCAGCATCTACAGCCATATTTTACTCCGCAGAAATTATTTGCGTCTTGGATTACCTTCATAAACTAAACATTGTGTATAGAGATTTAAAACCAGAGAACGTATTGCTAGATCAGGAGGGACATATAAAGATAACAGACTTTGGATTTGCTAAAGAATTAGAAGGAACGTAAGTATAAAGCACTGGTTTGCAACTTTGGACCTTTTTAAACTAGCCATCCCTTTGATGGATCTCATCAACAATGTATGGCAAGTAAACGCTTCTATATCAAGTAACTAACGAGTAGGTACAGTACCATACTATAAAATTGAATGTTCATTTTTCTCGAAAGAGATTGCGTAGTCAACAATTTCTGTTTTAGAGGCTGGATGGCGCGCCTAACCTTGTTTTGAGCTATTTTTGTGTCTGGTGTACTTTTTAATAAAGTTTGGGGGGGGGGCTTTTGTAAGCACTTGTGGACACAAAACCTTAGGCCTGCAAGTTTGCTACCCACGGTGGTTGAAAGGTGAGAGGATATAAAGGGACAGTACATTGCTTCGTGAATTGTGTTACTGCTACTTAAGATCAGCACACTTCTTTGCAGTAGATACTAGTTAATGTAACGTGCACTAAGACAAGGGTGGCGCCATTACGTCAGAGGAGGGGAATTGCACTCATAACTCTCCATTACAACTAGTTTCTGATAACGTACGGTTCCTGTTTCTGTTGCTGTGCATATCTTGTACAGTATTACGCCTTGAGACAACTAGGATAAAGAAAACTAAGCAGCCGTAGTCAAAAGAAAAACATTTGGATCGACTGCGAAAAGTACACATTTTGTCACTTAGAAAATCAGAAAGCTAAAAACCAAGGAAACAAAGTAATCAGGGTTGTAAGGTAACCAAGCCATTTTTGTGCCCAATCCGTATGGAAATGCTAAGTGAATCCGCTCAGAAAAATATTCTTTGGAAGACTGTCACACATTATTTTAGAGATGTCTCTATCTGGGTTTGACATTCGATCCAGAGCTTTCTAGTGAAAATAACTGCTTGAAACTGATTGATAATTTTTTGATGATTAATATTTGTAGTCCAAGATGAAGCAATAGCCCACACTGTTTACATCAACGGACATGTACTCGGGGGTTTTAATGACAATTAGTTACTAGTTAAGGTTGTTACATAGCATGGAATGGTACCGCCAAATCTCCCAAGCCGCTTTCTCAGTATTCAAGCAAAATCTTAGACTACTGTTTTTCAAAAAGTTTGTGGATGTGTTGCACTAACTTTAATTTGCATATTATGCATCTCAACGTAGTTGTCATGCAGACTACATCACAAGAACGTGGAGATTTTAGGATCGATTATGAAATGGTCTGTTGTTAGATTAATTAAAATCAGTACACATAAGCTGGCCTTGCAAAGTTTAATATTGCCGATAATAAGGATCAACTTATGTCTTGTTAATGATGGTTTTTGTTTTATTCATAAGAAAGAAACTTGGGTCTTGGTACTACAGTTACGTTTGTACTATACCACCCTTTGTTTTAAAAAATTGGAAACGGCAAGGGGGATTTTATCGGAGCCTAACAATAGGATAAGTTGCCAACAATCAAGCAAACTGACTTCTTTGGCATTATGGCTGTTTATATTTACTGAAAAACTCTTCAATACTTTTCCAAATTGAGTAAATTTAAAAAATTCAAGAAGGGGGGGGGGGGCAATGTTAACAGGGAACTCACGGTGGACTATTTTTCGAATTGGACATTTCTATCACCCCTCATAATAACCGATATACCAAACCATATGCTTTATCTTTGTGTTAAATCTCATTATCTTGAAAAACCTACTGTATAAATTATGAATGGACAGGAAATAAAGGAATTTTGAAAGTTGATGATGCCATTGCTTGAAGTAAGAAATGGTGAATTAGTATTAACTGGGAATTCTAGAATAAAGATGGAGATCGGAAAGGTATGTAAAATTGAAGTAAGGAGGAAACATATTTTATAATAAAGCAATCTCTTGTTGGCTTAATGCACCCATTTTAGCATAGCAAATATTCCTTTGTTTACAAAGCGTCAAATATTAAAAATGTACAGGCCAAATTCTTTTTATTGCGTACGCTGCCAGATCTATTTATCTTTCTGTGTGCCTGTCTGTCTATCAACCTATCTATATATATATCTATCTAGGACGTGGACTCTGTGTGGAACACCAGAATACATAGCACCAGAAATAATCCAAGGAAAAGGTCACGGAATGTCAGTTGATTGGTGGGCGCTGGGAATATTGATCTTTGAAATGCTCGTTGGGTATGTACCGCCTTTTATGCTGTCGATATCACATATTAAAAGTGTATAACTGAGCATAAAACATACTCTAACGTTGAGCTGTTACTCGTAAATGCATAGGGGCACAAGGTGGGGAAAATGGGCTTGCATCTCGTCTAAGATTCAACAGAAAGATTTATTTTCGATAATTACTAGCATTCTAAGGCTCCAACAACCATTATACCTCAATTTTCGAGTTTAGAAAGTTAAAAGGGACAATGCAAATGTTTCATCACCGAATTTTGGGTTATTGTGGCGTGTTGCTATACCAACAAAAGTAAGGTGCCGGCTAAGCAATGTAAGAACAGGGTGGCAATTTACATTAAGTGAAAGGAAATTATGCTTGAAAGATTTTGAATATTAAAAAACTTATACCAGTACCGAATTCCGTCCTTCCATCCTGCATTCCAGGGTGCTAATCACTACACTACACAGGCTCTCTCGAGAGCACACCTTTAGGCATATCACGTTCATCAGACAATGCACTCCGTGATACCATGACTACAGTGTGACACCAACCTACGCAATGCGAACATACATTACAGGAAGGTGATGTCACAATGATCAACTTTCAACATCATCATTAATCAATCATTATTTTTCGGCTCGGAAAAGAATCATTACAAACTCAATTTGTTAGTTTGGATTACCCTTATGATATTCATACTCGTCATTTTAAAAACTGTTAAACAACTAATATCAACAGCCGAAGTTAAATACACTAAGTGTATTTACTTAAGTCTTAAGTATATAAATGGGCTAATGATGAGGTTGGTGATATTTAAAGCTTTGAAAATACTTAATTATTGTAATGCCGAACTTTTGAACTTTTAGAATTTTTAGCCTTAAAGCAGGTTTACAAACATCATCAGTTAGTGACATGAATTTTGTCTCACCCATCAATTTCATATTAGACTTTGTTACCACTGATTGTAGTCGACAATTTATAGGTGAGATCATTTTTAAAAGAGATTTATAAAAATGAGACTTGCGCCCTCTCAAAACAATTCAAGTGCGGCTGTGTCTTTTGAAAGCTTTCACTTTCA
>JAAAKL020012174.1:0-13194 GCA_010016065.2 Carybdea cf. marsupialis auct. non (Linnaeus, 1758)
ACACAGTCATTTCGGGTACGAAAACTACTGATTTTCACCTTTGATTTAATAGGATAAAGAGAAGATCTATATAAAAGAATTCTGTGCAAGTAAAATATAACGAATAGTCTATAATATATAATAATGTATAATGTTTAGTACTGAATAAGGTGTATAATATAATATAAGGATAATATAAAGAGCGATGTATATAAAGAATTCAGTATTATTCCACTAAGCCTCCTTGCTTGTGTTAACTCCATTATTTAAATAATAATGTAAAATATTCTCAGATCGTAGAGAGTCGCTGAGAACGTAGAGTCTCAAAACATAGCGCCCATAATTTCACTTTAGCATCATAATGACTAACTAAAATAAAAATATACCATTTTTTGTTTTTAAGGCCTTAAGACGTTGCTTTAGAAAATATCACCTTACATTTTTAGCATCACAACAGCTAACCATATACAAAAAGGGTTCCTTAGATTCTAAAAGATCCTCACAGTGTACAGTTACGCGATTTCCCATAGAATGTACGATTTGATTCTAAAATAATAACTAGTAGTAACAACTCAACGCGGCACCAAACCACCTGAGGCCAACACAGCTACGCAAGCTCCTCCTCCATCCCAATCTATTCAAACCCCCTTCTTTACATCCTCCCAGGAGGTTCCTACTTGCATTAAATCTTTCTTTGACATTCTCCTACCCCAATCGCGGACGACCTAATTTCTAGGCAGAAAAAATTGGCGAATTTTATGGTAAAGTATGAAAAATTACAGGCACAGCGTTTGTTTGTACCTTGTATAGGCACAACTGTTTAATCAAGGTCTAATTGTTTTTCTCCTGCGCACTTTCCACGAAAAATTGCTTAAAAATGTCATAATGAATTGTAAAGCACCTTAATAAGTAAAAAATAAAAGTTTAAATTTGCTGTTTACTATTTTTCATTCAATAAATTATTTAGATTTGACAAATATCTAGCGAGTTCAAGTCTTCCACGATCAGCAAAAAGGCTTATTCTTTCTGAATTTTGGCGAAAAATTTAAATTTTTCTAAACCCAAAAAAATTTTCTAGGCTAAAGCCTCGCACACGCGATAGTGAAACACATTATTTATTTTCCTGAGAAAATTACTGTAAAAATACCATTGAAAAACGGCTTTAAACTAGTTTGTGCATTAGAAATCCAACATGATCCAAGCTTGACTTACATGGGATTCGCCTAGGAGTCGATGATAATTGGCCAAAGCGTGACCAACCAAGTCAGCAAAAGTTTGTCTGATTTCCTTGATAGGACATTCTAACAAAAAGGGCCTAGAACAAATTAAAATAAATTAGGAAATCTGTCCCATAAACATGAAAGGTGCTTATTAATACAACCTGTTGCACCAAGTTTGCTGTTTGTCACAAACATCAATTATCAATAAAAACTTGGAGCCACATTTTCCCATCCAAAGAAAGACATGAAACTGAATTGTGTTACTCAGAAAATATATTTATTAACAAGAGAGGATTCAAAAATATCAAGTTTAAAGAAACAAGAAGAAAAGTAAAAATGTCACCACCAGGATTCCAATCTGGGTCCAGTGCAATCACGGTGTCCTGCTCCACAATTGAGCTATGGTGACCAAGTGGTAACATAGTTTACTTTCCTCTAGTCAGCACATCAGCTCCCAATACACCACAGATGGGCATCTCCATGCAGTTTGGGAGACAAGCTTCACTCTTTCATGTGACTTGACTATGGGAGGACTGCTGTATAGGCCATCAGTATTTCCTAAGCCCATTGAAAGTCACATAGTGTCATATAGACAAGAGGATTTGAAAATATGAAGTCTTCTATAGAAGAGTGAAAATGTTGACACCAGGATGAAGTCACCATAGCTCAGCTAGTAGAGCAGCATGCTGCACTTGTGTATGGCCCTGGCTTGAATACAAGTGATATGCAGATTTTTAATCAATTTTGAAGAAAATGGTACCTCCCTTCAATCATTAAAACAAGTTATCAGCAACAGGTAAACAGTACTTTCATCAACTTCATGAAAGTCAACAGAAGGGCAAACAGCATTATCCTCAATAATATTGATACCCCCATTAAAGCTGTTACCAAAAAAAGAGGGATTTAGAGTGTGGCTCAGCTTTCAATTTCATACAACATGGTTACACTAGAGACAGTTTCCACATACCTCTACTTATATAAAAGATACAATCTGTCACTGATAACTTTGCAGATAAAAACATTTTCTGCCTTCCCTGAAGCTTTTTTAGTTTTAGTCATTACATGAAAAGGCTTGCTTTCACAAAAGAATTGTTCTTACCAAAGACTATGCTTATGAGAGTGCAGTGAAGTATGTGTTTGTGCTCAACACAATGTGAAGGTTTATCCGATATTGAGAAGTATGTCCTACCATATAAATTGGACTTGCTTGTGCCAAAGAGACATATCAATTGTGAGCAATTATTTTCTAAATTTGAGCTACTGCTTGCCCTGCTAAATATCTCTCACTTACGTCTGATGATAACCTTCAGACTTGAAGAGGTCTGTAGACTTGTCTACTTTTCAACATTTATAGGAGGCCAAAAACTCACATATTATCTTAAGTTAAGATTTGTTTTCACAGAGATGTTTTGCTAATGAGGCCTATTGAAGGTACCACTGTGATAATTGTGATTAGACAACACTATGTTAAGAATGGATATTAAACTAGGGAGTCATAATACATTCAGAAAATGGAGTATGAAGATGGAGGCTCTGGTTTAATCTGGCATTTAAAATGATATAGTCCATGAAGCAAGTACAGGCCTCCATATAGGAAAGCATATGTCAACAGCCACCACTTACTGTGGCAATGGCAAGCTTTTTATTCAGTATTACCATGAAACTGACAAAGCATTTCGTTCCCTCGAGACATTGGGCAATGGCTAGAATACAGTCTGCACTAGCCCTCTCAGCTGGCACAAAATTCAAGTATATATATATATATGGAAACATCCACAAGAGCTGCAGCAGCTCAACCTAATTCATTCAACTAATATAGGACAAAGAAGCTCTGTAATATAACAATGACATAAAAAATATCATTACCTCAGTAAGTGACCTCCAGTCCATGTTTGCACTTCCAATGTAACTATGCTTGCCATCAACAATCCACATTTTTGTATGAATAATGCCATTTGACCCATTTTTAAGGTGGCTAAAATCTAGAGTGCGTACTTCAATATTTTTCAATTTTCCAAGTTCTTCAGTATCTTTTTGAGGGAAGATTGCACTTGGTACCTGCTGAACAATCCTGACTTTGATTCCTAGTTCAAATGAAAGAAGGACAGTTGTCATCCTCTTTTGTATTCATCTATTACTCATTGCATTCACAGTCCTAATTTTCACCAAGCTACAATATTTTACAATACTTCAGGCATAATGTAGATTTTTATATTTCACAAGGTCATTCACTGTAATAACAAGTCCTATGCAGGTGATTCAACATAAATATCAACTCAGAAATTGAATTATGAAGCACAAGAAGGGAGTTATTTGAAGCATTTGATTTGAGGAATATGCCATCCTAAATTAAAAAGGAACTCCTTTGTTAACACATAGTCTTTTTCTTCTTCTATGCTGGTGCTCTTTTGAAGTACGGACATTTTTGTGTACTTTGATAGGAATTTTTACTATTATTTTCCATCTTTATAAATTTATTAATCTGGTTAGTGTTAGATATGAAACTGATTTCATACAACACGGACTGAGATCTTACTCTTTGGAAATAGTACAACTTTTTAGCTTTTTCTGAAGCAGGGTCACTGATGTTAAGAGGTCACGTTGATCATTTGGTAGAAATGGGGACAGGCATGGTACTTACGCATATTTTCTACGTGGTATGGCTTATTTCCCTATTGACAGTGAGATACTGATACCTCAGTTGATGATATCCAACGAATTTAGTACATTTTTGGCTTGATTTAATCAAAGGTATGTAATAAAGCACAGAGACAGGGTCAGCAATACAGAACTATACAAAAAGGTAAAAGACAAACCATTGATTTGCACAGTGATATGCGAACACCTCCCTTTCCCGGGTCATAGGCTAAGGGTGGACAATCAGGAACCAGGTTATCAGCATGCCCTGTTTGAGTCAGTTCACAGGAAGAAGAATCCTGGCAGACCAAGCTTAAGCTACCTGAAGTACATCCAACATATTACTGGTGACTCACTCAATATGATGCCCATTCGCAAAATTGAGGAGATGGCACAGAACAGAAAGGCTTTGAGACAATTTGCGGCCGATTGTGCCTCGGCAACCGAAAGTTCTAAATATTTTATTATAATGCTTAGATAACAAGATTACGTGTCAAACTCAGTTTACTTATTACCGACATTATCTGATAACTAGCAGGAATACCAGGCGTAGCCCGGGAATCTATAAGTTGAGAAAGACATTCAGTACCATACACTTAAAAATTCTGTATTTCTGTTTGATTCTATGTAGGAATATAAATTCTTAAATTTTGGTAACAGTACAGCAGACATATTGAAGAGAAAACATTCTTTTGCTCTTCTTATGAATGAAGACAATGAAAAAACCTTCACATTGGACACCTCTGTGGGTCAACCTGAAAATAATATTCAACCAAAATACAAACCCGGTCCCCCTAAATGGGGGTCACCTGACATGGTGTAAAGACCCAACCCCAAATTCCGCCTCCTTCACTCCGAAACTGGCATTTTAAATCTTCGATAATTGACAACAAAGTCTTGCAAGAATTTTTATATATCAATCATTAACCTAAAATCATAAGACTAAATTAATCAAACACATGTTACTTTGCATCTTCCAAGTTTCCAGTCATCAGAAAAACATTTCGCAACGTAAATTTATGGAAATAAATCTGAGATTTACAGTCTTACATGTGGTTTTAACGGTACATAGGAAAAGAACTGGTCACCCTACCTTAGCATGCTGTGGCCTAGGACATACGAGTCTCTACCGCAGCACATCCCGAACGCTATATGATTGTTCCGAATCATAACTGGAACTCAGACCACTGTTTAAGCCAATCAACATGCACATGGGCATATACTATTGATGCTGATTGTTCGTTTTGCTACTCAGTTGGTAGAAGATGTTACCAATTGTGGATCGATGTAAAGTGAAGTAAAAAGTTATCTTGAAGTGTAAACATTATGTTAGGAGAGCCTTTATTTCTCGTACAGTTATATAGTATGGAACTAAAGAATAAAAAAATATTACTTTATACCATAGTATACCTTCCATTGTGATTCACAGCAGAATATAATTTCGGGCCTACAGTACACAGTGCTGTACTAGGTTTCGCTACGACAATAAACTACATTGTGCTCTATATACTACACATGACTTCATCTTATTGCACTGCAACTTTTCTATACATCAATTAATACATTTTACTACTCACAACAGGGAAATACAATGTTATACTATAAATAAACAACAATAAGTCCTACTAAGATATATAATGTTATACTTTACTACAATATACTTTATTGTACTATACTATACTATACCATCCTATTATCATACCATACTAAGCATGTCACTAAGGAAGGGTTACTCAGGAGGGCACAGGCAGAGAGAAAGTTGACCATCAACATAACCAAGAGACAGCTGACGTTTTCAGGTCACATTATCAGAGAAGATATTTTGATGCTTATGCGAAAAGATTGAGAGTAAATGAGACAGCGAAAGACAAAGGATGATTTCATGAAAGCTATGAGCATCGGTATGCGGTGGGAAAGTGATGACGTCAAAAATCAAAAGTTTGGGAAATAGTACAATCCGACCCCAAATATCGAAAGGCAACCTTAGAATAGACTGTTTCCCCAAGTAGCAGACTTTTAGTGTATATAGTGTTTAAACTGGAGGCGTTTAAATCTCAAAAATCGGTGGTCAATACTCTGTTGAACCTTGGTTCCTTAAGTAACGAACCAGCATTAAACAATAGGGTTTTGTTAGAGAGATTCAAACCTTTGAAACCTGACATCTCCGTGTTGGGAATGGGCATCACTCTCAGTTTTGGCAATTGACGTTCTCATTAATAGTGAAACATGAACATTGACTTTTTCCCCTTAATTCAAAAATGTTCAAAATGGTGACGTCATACTTTCCAACCGCATTGGTCTATCTAGCAAGAGATAGGAGGAAGTGGAAAATCGTGGTTGCTGATTTACTTAAAGAATTCGGCAAATGAGGGGAAAAGAGAGAGAGAGATTAATTTGATGACAGTCTCAATTACATAGTCATCCGGAGGAATTCCAGCTTGAGGTTGAGATATTTGTTTGTCAGAGAGGGGCAAAGGGATGAAGAGAGTGACACACACTTCGTGCATTCAAAATTTCATATGTTTTTACCACCCTGTGCACATGTGTGTATATATACGTTTGCCACTAAATAAAAGCTTACTTACAGTGTAATGATACATTACAAAATAGATCAGTTGGGCTGTCGGTTACAAAAAAATTGTTTAAAATTCTACCTTTTACTCGAGTGATGCAACTAAGTGAAGAGTGTGGAAAAAATGTAACTAAAGTTAAATGCATTCTGTTTTACGGCTTTATTCATCTAAAGCTGCAATGTAAAGACAAACAAAAATAGAAGCGAAAGGATCCAATTAGTTCTTTTTTCCACTTTTTATTTCTTCTACTGTATTTTACTGCAACCGGGGTGTCCAACTAGTTCTCAGGGGTAGCCGTTACTACCTCGTGCCACGCCTTACCCTTCTTTATGGATACGCTATATTTATTCAATATCTTGTCCCAACGTGGTGTAGCTATCTGTGAGCTGCTAAACCTTCAACTAACAAAAATTCTCCTGATTCCTTCACGTTATAGTAGTTATCTTGTAATGGAACTGTTCTCAGAATAATTGATGTAACCACTGGAGCCAGAAGGTTAGATGTTAAGTCGGATTGCACAATGAACGTGTCACTTGTCTACCCAAGCTATTTGGAAAAGTCGCCCAAAATCCTTTCAACAAAAGCTTGTTACACCGCACTTTATTAAAACTCGCTATATCAAAGAACAACATAACTAAAGAGACTTAACACCTGAGCAACTACCAACACAATGAATAGCTACACTTTTTTGTATGCTGCTAGTGACAGAAGGATGTCTGTAAGAGGTCTGGTACATAACCAACCAGCCAATCGCATCAAACCATTCTATATTTGGCTTGTAGGTTAGTTACATGTCACAGCAATAGAATAACACGTGGCAAATCTACCAATCTACCAAATCAAGACTTGAAAATGTTGATAGACACTGTTTAAGTAAACGAAAAATATGATGAAACAAAATGAACAGTAGCTTTTTAAGTTATACCAATCATACATATATCTTACAAGTATCTACTAAAGCAGAGCTATATTCCGAAATAATTTTATTAGAAAGTAATTTACTAACAAAAAATTGTTACATTCTTATTTTCGAACACCGGTGACAACATTATTGTCCAACAAAAAGTTACACGTGATCTTCTGAGTGTCACAAAATGTGTTGCATCACAAGAAACATGTAAAGGATTTTAATCTTTTGTCGCAAGATGATGACGCCTTGTTGCCGTAGTCCTAGGGAACCGTAGACATCGTTCTTAGCGATGGAAAATTATTGTTGCCCTTCTTACTTCTGGGCTATACCCTAATTTTTTTCCAGATTTTCCGACGGGCACCGGGTGCCTGATTTCCTTCTCATAGACTGTTTAACTCTCTTTACTGTTGTAAGTAAAAGTTGTTAAATCTTCCTATCGCGGGGAACTAACCCGGGTCGTCACGGAGCCGCACTACATTAACGTATGAACCCATAAAAACAAAGAAACCCTCTGTTTCTCAACAATCCAGTTCTTCCAAACAACTAGAAAAGACCCGCCTAAGCTGTTCAAGAGACGACATCAGCATGAAGTTGTCAACTTCTGAACTTTTCGTCCCCTCACTCTTGAAAGAGTATTGTCCGTTCCGTCGAAGGGAAGGCAAAAAATACAAACGTGAAGAGGGTTACAATAAATTTGAGTTCGATAACACTTACTTCTATTAGCATAGCACTTTCTATTATTCTTTGGAGCTTCGAGGCAAGTAGGCAACTGTTTAGCTAACGGTAGGCTGCAACATTTGCAGCGTATTTTTGGAGCAAAATCTACTGCAATGCATGTGCCAACGTGAGTGACACAGTGCACAAAAATTTAACTTCCTCGCACTGGTTTAAAATTCAACCCCTCGCCTATCCCGCCTCGTTTGTCATTTCCCCACTGCGGAAAAAGCGATTTATGAAAGTTGCACAGCACTGATAACATGGTATGGCTTGCTCTTAAAATTACTACTGAAGAAAAGTAATTTCTTATGGATACAATAAAGTCTAATTTCAATACCTGTCGTTAGGATCAGCAATGAATATAAATTGTCTGATATTCATGCAATTAAGCCACCAACTCTTCTATTTGCCGTTCTTTGTATATGTAATTCAGGCCAGAAATCGTTTCATTTTATGTTTACGATTTTGTTTATGGAAGTGACAATGTCATCAATACGTGTATCTGAAGTCATAAGGGAAATTTTTCGAAACATAATCCCATCTTTCACCTTACAGTAGCTCCAAACACGGTGGATTTAAATACAAAATCAGAATTATTTAATTTACGTATCGCTCGTCGTTTGCCACTTGAACAAGTTGAACATGTTGTGGCAGTAAATATCATAAGATATAGTTGCTAAGAAAGATGATGTACTGTCATGATAATTGTGAGTTTGTGATCGCATGAAATATTTATTTGAGAATGACTGCTGCAAGTCAACGTCCTAAGTAAGTTTTGCCATAGTTCCTTATTAGTATAACTTAGCAAATTGGCAGTGGAAAAAAAGGGATGTGTTTTTCTGGAAGTGATGGAAAGCGACAGGGATTCAGTTTGTCTTAACGACTGTTATAGTATTCATTCCGGGCGATGCTTTGGAAATGATAGGAAAGCAGATTCTCTGATAATACAAATCTTGTAGCATTGAGATTGCTCAGAAATGAGAATGTTTCAGTGAAAGAAGTATAGCAGAGGAATCGAAATTTAAATTGGAAAAAGTACGGTAGAATGTTACTGTTTTCAAGAATGGGACTTCGTAAAAGATGGTAAGTGATCTTTTATACGAGCAATGTTTTTTACCAAAAATCTGTAATGTCTGGTATCGCTCTTATTACTGCTGTGATAATTCAAAATGTTTGCCAAAGTTATGACTTGCCTAAACTGCTGTTAACGTATGAGAATGGACTTAAATACACAAATGCTAGAATTTGACATTGTTATCATATAGCGATAGTTATGTATCTAGTACAATTTGGCTCTCTACTAACAATTATTATATGCCACGGTTTAAGAGTCGGGGTTAAGACAAGAAAATATGGACTTTCTTGTTAAAATCGCTTGCACGTAATCCTACCACAGTAATGAATTGCAATGATAAAAGCAAGTTTCCAATTTGGTAGTAACTGTGGAATATGCATTGAAACACTGAAGCGATGTAAGTTGCGGAACCTCAAGGCTATATAGATTAAATTGTTGAACCCGAAAGAAGCCAATTATCAACGTAGAGACCAGGTCAAAAGTTAGTATTGGCGTACTAAAGTGAAGAATTTGGTATTTTAAACATCGTTTAAGATTTTTAGTTTTCTACGTACATAAATATTTTCCCCGCATTCTCTGTATTGCGGGGAATTCACCTCCAGCCACTTGCCATCGTAAACTTTTCGATCTGTGTAGTTGCAGCGCGAGACAAGTATCAACAATAATGATGCAACTTAAACACATATGCCCCCAATGTCTGCCTATCTCAAGTATTTACCTATATATGTATACTATATGGTGTTTATATACCTATGCACCATAATGCGAAGGTCAGACAGATGTTGGAATCAAACCCGATTGCTGTCAGCGTCTAATACGCAACTTGCATTTAACGTATGTTTTATTGCTTCAAGTCCAGTTATACTCAGAAATGTTTATATTTCTATTTAAGCTTGATATTTGCAAACAATCTGATGTCATTATGTGATAGATAAGCGATGTCTCACAGCTTTCATATTGGAAATAAATCAAGAAATACATTTTGCCAAAGGCACTTTCTAGCGACATAGTATTCTTGGCTTTCATGGCCTTTAGCAGCATACAAAAAGTTAAAATTCACGAAAATGCACAGAAATTCACAGAAATGCACATAAAAACACAGAAATGCACAAAAATGTACAGAAATGCACAATCATGACGTGTAAGTACATTTTTTGTATCTCTTGTGCTGACAAGAAGTTCGCTATGCTAATGTCTTTTCGAGTGTAATGCCGTGGTCTTTTACCACAGGGTCTGCTTTTCTTGGAGGCTATTATGAACAACATTTTGCAGCCTTCTGCTCCACCTTTCTACCATACCCCATCCCGGCCCTCTACCTTACAATAGCTGATATACCCTGCTCTAAGAAGTTTCTGCTTTCATTTGTATTGTAACTTCCCATGTAGCTGCTTTTGTTCGTCAGTTGTAAGTTTGTTGTTGATATGATTGTACTTGAGCCGGTTGTGTTAATTTCGCGGATGTGATTAGGAAGATGAGTATGCCTAATTTTTTCTCCTAAAGCTGATCATTCAAATACATGGGTATTTTCTAAAGTTTTATTTTTTAGCATCAATTTCAAAATCCAGTTGTTTGGACGCTTTTGATGATCATTTAATGCAGTAGATGTCGCCTTGAATATGTTTTTTGCTCCACTTGTAAAATCTCTCTACCAGCTTCTTCAGTAAGGAACTAAGGGTGATTTAGGGCAACGTTTGGGTAATTCACTCCGAAAAAAATTAAGAATCATGGTAGAAAACTACGCACAACAGTTTACAAAAATTTTGGGAAATCTTGGCCGTAATAAAACTGTCAAAGAACTTCCTCAGAATCCTAAATGTTTCTAGCAACAAGGATTTCTGAAATAGAATTACTTGACTTGTCATACCTAACTCTTGCAAGTATTCATCAATCCATTTTGGAATTGTTCTCAGGGTTCCTATTACTTAGATAATAACTTTCGTTTCCATGATATATAAACATTCTAATTTCCTTGCAATATTTTTCTTATCTTTTAAATTGTCAGTGCTGACTTGAAATACTATAGTTTCATAATAAAAGTCGGATTTCTCAGGTTACATGTTATTAATGGTGTTTGTTGTATTCTTGATCCTCCTGCGAGGGCATCTAATGTAAAGTACGGTTGCTCCATACCTTTGTTGCCCATAGCTCCACCAACAAGTAGAGCAACCATTAAGCAAATCTTTCTTTTAATAATGGGGTGGGGTAGATTAGGCTGGAAATCGAAAACTTTGTTTTGCAAGCGATCTCTTTCTACTTAAAATCCGAGGGATTTTGAGGGTTACAGGTGCCTGTCTGAAGAAACATCAAGGAAACCACTATCGACCAACATAGGTGTGATCTAGTATCAATAGAACATGCTTTGTTGCTAAATAACAAATCATATAAATTTGCCAAGATAATGCCTTGCTGAGGAATTCGAACAGTATTTGTTATGCCAATGCTGTCTTTACAACCTGTACGTTTATGAATGCAGATTATAGTTTTGGCAACTTTCGATTCCTTGCTCTTATTTTGTCAACTGGTAAGGTTAGTCACATTTGGTTATTCAGATCATCTCAATCAAATGTAGCCCCATGATGGCACAACAGGAAAGAGTGATGAAGCAAGCCCTATTCCTATAATTTCTCCATCGTTGTATTCAGTTCAGGGGGAACTATGTATAGGGTAAACTTCTGAAAGTGGTAACATACGCCTACCAGGAGCACTACAGTTACAGTTAAAATTTAATTTTATTGATGTGGAACTGCCCTTTTAACACCAAAATCTGCTCTTAAATAAGAAATTGTTCACTTCATGGCCAGTTTATATTTTATAATACGTGTTAATTTCCGAGAGAAGTCCATTCTTCTAGTTCACCAATTGAGCCCCCTTATATGTGTTTCCTATCGTACCCCTGCTTAGGCTCTTTGAAAGATAATGGAGAGCCATCGTTCTCTCCTGCATTCTGGTCACATCTGTAGGCGCTCCTGGACATCCAGTATCTGTAGCGTTACGTTCTGAATTTACCCCCCTGAACAATTTGACTTACATCAACCTTGTAAGAGATAGATTCGTCCGATGTGACATGAGAGCCAACAAGCAGTCAAAGTATTTGTACCTTTATCTCGTTTTGTTGAGTTTTCTTTTCTTTATATTTGTTGAATTATTAGTCACGTTCGACTAAATTGGTGACCTGATTTTCCATCGACAGAAAGGTGTGGTTCGCTGTACTTTATTTCCAGGTACTTTAGGCCAGAAGCCGACATCTGTGAGGCAAGGGGGTAGTTCGCTAATCAATAATTGTTTTTCAAAAGTAAAAAACGATTTATAACTCAGCACTAAATTTCCAGAAGCCATTAATAAATGTAAACAAATGTCTAAAAGTGTGTATTACTTCATAACTCGATCCACAGCTGCTTCAAAATTAACAAGATTTTAATTGCATCAAACATTAGGGTCTATGGCTCTACATTATATCCTAATTAACTAACGAAGAAAAGCTCTGAAAGGAGTCATAGAAATCATATTGTAGAGGACGATAAGAAAATATAATATATGTTCCAACATATATC
The DNA here is from genome assembly GCA_010016065.2 of Carybdea cf. marsupialis auct. non (Linnaeus, 1758). Lineage (NCBI taxonomy): Eukaryota > Metazoa > Cnidaria > Cubozoa > Carybdeida > Carybdeidae > Carybdea > Carybdea cf. marsupialis auct. non (Linnaeus, 1758). The sequence goes on from JAAAKL020012174.1 coordinate 12,663, forward strand.
TTGCACCTCCCTTTCTTCCTTAACCCTCCCATTTTAAAATGATCCTTGCTAAAATGTAAGTCTTGGGGGAAACTTTTAATACAATCATCGATATTACAAACACTTTGTGCGTTTCAGTCAGCATTCTTGCGAGACGTGTGAAGAGAAGTTCGCTTCTTGTGAATGCATTTTCCGGGATTTCAGAGAGTCTCTCCGAGTCTGGACCGTATGAAGAAGTAGCCTCTAAACTTAAGTGACAAGTTTTATTTCCTAAGTTTTTCATCGCAATGTTTGTAAGTACCACAACCGCAAATATTTTCGTAACACTAGCCTATATGACAAGTTGCAGCTCATGGTCACAAAGCAAAATAAGATCGTTTGAAAGTAAAATAGGACATTCCATCAGAACAATTTACATGCCAACTAATTGTGTGTCAAAAGCGACACCCTCCTAATCAGGGTAAAATGTGAAACTATCTCTGCTCATAGGTTTTGGGCGATTGTCTTTACCTACTGTTAGTGCATCTTTATAAGTAATTCTTGTAAACTTCTA
>JAAAKL020012175.1:0-13193 GCA_010016065.2 Carybdea cf. marsupialis auct. non (Linnaeus, 1758)
ATAGTGAAGGAACAGCAATGTTTACTTTTGGGCTGAATTACTAAACTGATTTTTAGCTTGATTGTTTCATCAATAATAACCGTCACGCGTATTACAGGAAAAGTATCCAACCAAAGAAGCGCTTGGTCGTAAGTTTTCTTTCTTTAGCTGAGGGATGCTCTAAATTGTAAAATATTTAGTGCTACCATGACGAGTGATAAACCATGCTCGCTTGAGAGTTTGTGATACATATGACCCCTTGCTTGGACTAATTTTCCAGGGATGTCTTTGGATTTAGGATTTTGAGCATTCTGTCACGGTGAATGGTGTCGAAAATTTATTTAATACCGAGAAAAGTTATAAATTGCCGAAAGTGTTTTGTCAGTCTTCATAGTGCCAGGAAATAGCTAGTAGTGGATCTGCCTGGTCCAAAGCCAGTATGCTAAAGAAAAAGTTTTCGATTTATTGTTGTACAAATTTTCTTCGGTAACATCTTTAGGTATATATCTCGGCGACAACTAATAGGGCTAAATGTTTTTAGTTGTTTGCGTCACTCAAGTCTGCTAGATTTGGTAAATTAATCTACCTCATTAAGGAGACTTGGGTGACACAAATAATTACAGAATATTCACTAGAACGTTTCCTGAACATCCATCGGATTTTCTCCATCTAACAGTCCGTTGAACAGATCAGCATTATTTCTTCAAGATATTCATGTTACATAGTTTAAAAACTTCTGATGGTACTCCACCTGGACCATTAGCTTTACCTTCCACTATTGGTTTTTCATTTTTCTTGTATCCCTCAGTTGTAAAGTCAAGACGGTTACATTTTGAACTTTCCTAGTAAGTAATTTATTTCTAACTGAGAAGTTAAAACTGAGCAAGAAGCCAAAGTATAATTACTGTATTAGTCTTACAGATATAAAGTGATAAACTTGACGTCTATTTCCCAAGGATTTTCGGAAATAAAGGACCATAATAGACAGTCTACTTTCTTACTTTTTTCCGGAAAACATCAACACTACCTTGACTCTTTCTGGCCTTTTTCGTCCGTATCTATTTTGTAAAGTAACATATGCTACCTGAAAATGCATAAAAGTCTTAAATGCTATAATGACTCTATTGAAGTAAGCCATGATTAAAAATACTGGGAATAAGGGTGTCAACAAAGTACATGATAGACAGGAAATTCAGTTTATGTCATCATATTCCGATATGATCATTTTTACATCCACATAAAAAGGGTTCCTACGTTGGCAATAGGAAGGCAGTACGAATTTCTCTCAAATGGTGATCTATGACATAGTAAATTTAAAATTTCGTGGGAAGGGACCACTACTGCACGTCATCTCTGAATTTAACAGCGTGTATCTGAAGACGCAGCTTTTTCAACTGCGCCAATTTAGAGGCTGAAAATAGAGAACTTTGTCGGAAAACGAAAGACGCATGAAATGTTAAGTGGTAAACGAGAAAAAGGCAATATTCACTCCATTTTCCGAATCCAACTTAAAAGACCTGGGGCCTGATGCATATTGGTCTTGCTAGATTGCAAGTCTTCACGAGTTCGTTTCCGAGACTGTAGCAAGATCTAGCAGTTTGCGATGAATTCATAGATGTTTCAGCTATGCTTTGTTTTCATTTTTACACCAAATTAGTTTGTTCAAGTTACCAGTCATTCATTCGAAGACAATCCATAAACAAATTAAGTTTTGATACATTCTTTGAGGAAAATGTTGGCTTTGCGCTGTTATGCATTCGCTTTAGTAGCTAAGTGAGCAAAACCCAACACAATGTTTTACTATAAATGATCGAAACAGAGTTTAGTTACGGTGCTACAGAAGTTCACGAGCTCACTTTTTAAGATTCTGACATAAACTGCACGGGAGCATAATGGCTCTTGACGCCACTGTACCATTTTCAAGAAGAGGGGAAGGTCTTAGGGAAGAACGGGTGGTAATATTAATGTAAACTGGGACACAGGCTATTGCAGAAGAGTAAAAGCAAACAACTATGAGGAAGATAGAGAAACGGAGGTTAGTGTACTATATGCCACAAAGAAACTCAGAGTTTTGTTATCGAAGAAGAGAAAGGAGTCTGACTAGCTCGTTTTAACCACATTTTTACATATCACTGGTTTATGAAAGGTATAAACCTCTTGTCTCTATATGCCGCGTTGATCTCACGAAAGTAGATACTCAATTTTAGGGGTCTTAGATCATGGCATTTTCAAGTTTCTTATTTCAAAATGGAAGATTAGAAATTGTATACTATCGATGATGCAATTCCAAAACTCCTACAGGTGCTTTCAAAGCACAGGAAATCAACGAAGCATAGTAAAATCTTTGACATTTTAATCTAACTAACCAAATTTGTCATTTAATTAACTGTACATAAGTGCCATTAAGTTCTACAAAATATCTATTGAGTCTCTGCTAGTTTGTCATCTTCTGCTGTTACGTCTCGTATAATAACAATGATGATACATCCGACTCCGAAAAGTTCAAGTTACGAAATAACAGCTTAGGGAATCATACGTTGCTAATTTCTTGAGATGGCACTGTAAAGTTGATATAAAGCTGATAGCATTCCATTTAGTCATCGAGAGCTTTAATCTTTTTTAATAATACATGTATATGGACTACTTAGTAGGAAAACTAATTCATTGAACAACAGTATCACGCAACGTAACGCAACGAGCGTTGCTCATAACAGAAATGCGTAAAAGTTTAATCAGATCCAGGTCGAACATTCCGTACTACCTTAAGAAATCTAGGTAAAGGAGAAGGTAAACAATAAGTAAAGAAAATTAAGCCATTCTGGCATCTTCAGTTGCTACATTCTAGTAACATGATTATGGATATATATACGCATTAATAGTACATATAATATCTGATTGCTGATTCTTATAAATTGCAGTAAAAAAACAAGCAGCGATTTGATCAACTAAATTTCAGAAACTTAGTAAAAGTAGATTATTATTGTGACGAGTTCTTATTTTATAGATATACAATACCGTGAATTATGAAAGCTATAAAGGTTTCAAAATTAGTATCTAATGCAGTTATTAAATTTCGATATTTCAAGAGATGACTTTCTTGTTTCTGCGATATCATTATCTTTGGTTGAACTGTACGTACAATACTTGCATTTCTTTTTTATCCTTATGATATGATAATGATAGCGGTGGACATTCATTTGGTCACCAATACGAAATCCATTTTCAGCCATTTCTTTCTTGTCAATTACAACCTAGAAAGTTAAAAGATAATATTGTTTTGATAGTGAATATAAAACAGCACTTTGTTAATGAAGAACTACAAATGCACCAGTTTTTTGGTGACATACTCGATTTCGTGAGTAGCCTATTGCCCAGCCAAAGTTTGCAATATCGTGTGGATAGTTCGCATTTACAGGGTTGGTCTCCCATTGACTTCCCCAATGGCTAGTCATTACATCTGGCTAGGTAGGATTTGAAACTACAACCTGTAGCTTGTGAGTCACATTCCTTAATCACTAGACAACGGCGGCTCTTATGAAGATGCAATAACAAATGACACAGCTCCCATGAAGAAACTAGAAGTAAAGGGAAAAGCTATCTCATTTTACTGCCTATAATTTTGACAAATAGAAGACTAATCTACCAGTCTTTGTATTTTTAAGTTGGATTTTATTTTAGAGTTTATTAAATTATAGGACATCTTCAAAATGAAAGGCTTATTGATTTAAGGATCAAGCTTTTAGTTTTATAATAAAAATATTTCAAATTTATTGGGAATTCAAACAAAACATTGTAAAAATTTTATCATGAATTTAAGAAAGAAGAAAGTAAAACAGTTGAATAGTAATTGTAAGTAAAACATTTCTTACCTGGTTAAGAAAAAAAGGAACCACTTTTGAAAAGTGCACATTGATTGGAATACATGTAAAGAAATGTCATAGTTATGATGAAGACAATAATGAAAACCTACAAATGTCATAGCAAATACTTATAATAGTAATCAAAGTATGCTAAATATAAAAGAACGCATGCATTTCCTAATTATGGACCATGGCAAAAAACTTAAACATAAAATATTATTTTGGTTAAAAGGAAAGTCCAAAACTTGATTGGAAATAGCTAATTTCTAACAAACATATTCACGCAGACGTAATGGTAGTACTTTGCCTCATCACTTTCCATGACTCGATCGAGGACAAAAGTAGAACTACGCCTGTTTAGGCATCAGTTGCGAAATGTGCAAATATCACAAAATATATTTAGTACTTACCAAAAGGATACACTTGAACTTCACAAAGAATTAGTACTCTCCAACCTTTTTGGTAAATAAATACGTACTGACCCATTCTAGGCTTTCCACATTCAATTAACTTTGTCATGCCTTGTTGAACAGTTGCATTTACTGCACACCTGCCAATATAGACATGAATATAAATTATTGAATATTTCTGCTTTACATCGTTCTACAATTCATTTAATGTCGTTTCCTAAATTGAGCAGTGAAGGTCCAATATAGGGGAAGGGCAAACTTCTTATAGAAGGCACCATCAATTCGATATATCCTATGAATTGGCTATATAGACGTGAATATATATTATTGAATATTTTGCTTTACTTTGTTCTGCCATTCATTTAATGTCGTTTCCTAAAATGAACCGTGAAGGTCTAATATAGGGGAACGGAAACTTTTTATAGAAGGCACAATCATATCAATACATCCTATGAATTACAACGTTTTCTGCAACTGCAATACAGGTGAAATAGCCACAGGTACGCGATATTAATTCGCAGTGTGGTTTCCATGTTGTCCCTATTAAAAATTTCTTTTATCTAATGAAATCTATGCTATTTACTTTAAGGGAGTCAGGTAAAATAGCTACCATGTTTTCAGATAGTGGTAAGGGTTTTGTTCTAATTATTCTTCAATATTACGGCCTTTTATCCATGCGGAGATATTGCAAGCAGATTTACTCTGCCCTTAATAGCCAAATGAAAGCTACTGTTTATGTAACACCATGCAGAATACGTTGCTTTACTTTCGTGCATTGTCAAACTGAAACTGAAAAGGAATCTGCTCTGTTCTGTAAATAAAACTTAGAACTAAGGAAAGACAAAATGTCAATTAAATTACAAGAAATATATGACCTGATATTGAGTACTATGTAGGACCGTATAATGCAACTATTAATAGGGCACTGCTCTGCAATGTTTTGGCGTTTCCATGTCTCTTCGGGCATGAATCAACAGTACCTGTTCAGGGTCCCTGTTGTGTGTTCTCCACGGCCTTTTAGACGCCCTTAGGAGGAAGAAAGAACATGGTAAGTAACCCCTACACAAATCCACGATGGAGGTTCTGAGGCAAGTTTAACGACTTCTAGTCATCTGTATGCTCACTCTTGCAGTTAAGGCAGCTCTTAATGTAGCACTCTGCATTCACTTTGGCTTTCTCAATGTGGCTGACAGGGGGAGGGGGTGCCTTGTAGTTCGGGCATCACAAAGTCTACATATACCCTGGTCAAGGCTTGCGCCCTCAACAGGCCCTTTTTATTTTTTCTTCACTGTTGGAGCTCAATTTAAAGTTCTGCAGCTATCAGCATTCTTTTTGGTAGTGTTGGATTGTACCAGTTGTTTTAAACATTGAGGAAGTGAATCGTATTCCACTGGTCTGATACAACCAGCCACAGACTACGTAACCCATATCCAGTGACGTCTTGACTAGTCACGTTTTGTCGACTTCAGGAAGCGCCTATAAGATACAGTTTCAGCAATAGACAAGCGCATTGTTAAAAACATGCAGACCAAAACAAAAGTAAAATGGAAAACAAAGACACCTGTTTTGGGGAATAGCAAGCTAGAATGCGGAAACCATGTGGCCTGGACTCAATGACGATCTCCAAACAATAGATGATTCCAAAAGGCAGAAGTGATAAATTGTGAGAGGAAGACATTGAAAAGCCATATTACATCCCTGAGGGGAAAATGATTTCCAAAAGTGGAAACCTGTGGAAACCAATGACAATGGGGAAATGCAGGAAACAAGGATAGAGATTTACTTTGAAGGAGACGCTCTTAAGTATGATTTAGCCCCAAACAAATGACACAAAGGGAATCTTCACGTTTACCTTGTCAATAATAGAAAGCCTTGCTAGCTATTTGTGCATCTTCTCCAACACATTGGTATCCCAACACAAAACAAAATCACAGGTTTTATGAAGCTCTTACTGTTCATTTTTAATCAGAACACCTTTATTTCCCAGTCGACCTCAGTGATATGTTGACGCTAACCAAGAGTTATGGCCAAGTAAAATGGGACATCACAGCAGAGGAAATATAAATGAAAATGGTCAGATTATTTGAACCCTTCTGCTACCAAAATGCGTGACAAAACATTTTTCCGAGCAAGTCATATGCCAATGTTTCATGGAGACACTTCACACCAAAGGAATTGAATCAGCGGAGTACTGTCTTTACTATGCGTGTCTCCATCAACATGGTATGCAGCACAAGAGCCTACCGCAGTGCTGACTGTGACACTGATCAACTCCGTCATTGCCTTAAAAAGGAACTAAAGCCAAAGAAATAGTACTAAGCTAAGCTTGAAGGTCAACCTAGCATAGAACAAAACTAGAACTGCCTCCCATATTTAAGAATCAAGAGGTTGTAGAGCGTTTTAAAGAAGCGTTAACACACTTCAAAGAGCAGACTACTTAAGATTGATAAAGCTGTCTTCGCAACTCAGCGACGTAGTTTTAACATAAAACAAGAGTGAATGCGAGAAAACAGATAGGTTTGAGTTCACCATAACCAAGACAAGTTACCAAGGTATACCGTGATGCATTGATATTCTGACAAGTGCAATTATTTTCTGAAGAGCATCCAGACAATCAAGAAATGCTTGCAGCGAGGCCCAGTGGACAGCAGGCCGTTTTCCAAACAGCTGTCTTGCTAAATGAATTCAGCAAGATTCATAAAGTAAGATTAGCAGCGCCACGCATGAGGGCATCTAGCTTGCAATTAAAAGGTTGACAATGAAGATGTACCCTTGACAAGAAAAATGGTGAAACTATTGTAGACTAATGCAAGCATGGTTGACACAACACTACCTGGAAATCTATTTCAGAGGAAACATAATCTGTCATGAAGCTCTTGACATCATTGAAGAAATTCTTGTTCTGGAAGATTTGGATGCTAATCCAAATGTGGAACTCAAGAAAGCCACTGATACACTATCTAGCTGCATAATTCCTGACGTTATCAAGTGTAGGAAAACGACTTTATTACTACCACTTCACGGATTGATGACCCCATGAATGAAAGCTATTTAAGTTCCTCACGAATATGCAAGATGCCAAAATAACCACAAGGTACAAATGCAAGCATGATCGTAGAAATTCAGAAACTCCCAAGGTAAATTACTGTTGAGCATAATGGGGAAAGTCTTTGAATGAAAGATTTTCATCCTTCGAAATGTCCTTGCCAACCGCACCGACCTAGAACCCGACTATGTTTCCAGGGAAGCAGGATGCACAGCCTAGATATTTTTCTCGATGCTGCAATTATAGAAGAACTACAAATGTCGTGAACTGTAGATGCCACTGTACATTGCCTCTTTTGATCTCACCAATTTGTTTAGCCTTATAAAATGGGAAGTACTGTTGCAGCACCTGAAGAATATTGGGGACTCCTTACAGCTCATCAACATCAGAGCCACATTCAACGGAAACAGGCAGGGAGTAGTGCGCTGTTATACCGCCTTTAACTGTCATGACCCTCCCCCTAAGATGGAGATGCCTCCTACGTTCCTGGGGATATAAGTATGATAACATTTAAATGATGAAAATACCTGCAATTCATGCAACTGTCATAAAATATATCATCCCCAATGATTAGATGAAACGGATTCAACCAAACACCACAGCAATCACTTCGACTTGTAATCTCTACAGCGCCAACTAGCATCGACATTCCAAGATCAACCATCCACCAAGGATCATACATTGCTTCAGTGTGGGAACATGAGTTTGCATTATAGTTAGGAGCTCTATTTCCATCCACTGCCCTTGACGATACTCCTTCTGAACTGATAGAAGATTGATTTGTACTCTTTTCTAATGCTATATTTGTGTCTTTATCTTCAAAAGTGAGAAAAAAAGATCATAATAAATTACATATCTGTATCTGTTAACAAGGTAAAGATAACTCGTGGAAATTAAAATTGTTAAGAAACAGTATGATATCTATTAAGTAAAGACACCAATATAGAATGTTCTTTAAAAGACCAGAAATTAGGCAAAATCGTCTATTTCTAAGGCCTTCAAGGTAAGTGAAAAACGTGAATTAAGCTATTTCTAATTACATTTCCTTCAATTTTGTAACAATAAACATTGCTGTACAATTTAATCAATCACGTAATATTCAAGTGGCATTAGTAATAAGGTACTTATGTTTCCCTTGTTCTGAGCAACTCCTTAAATTTAATAATACTGGAAAGTCATAATATTTAGAAATTATTGTAAATATTAAATATTTAAAATAACACAACAGGTAAACATAAAAATGAGTATTAAAATTGAATTTTCATGTGGCAAAATGACCTTTGATAACCTGATAACTTTCTGTCACATCGTTAGAGATGTGTATTTAATTGAGAAATGGTGATGTAATTTCTCAACAGATTATATAATAAATTCTCCCCAGTGCTTTAAACCACATGGACCCCCTCTCGAATTTGTTAGAGACGTATTGCTCTCTTACCTGTATTCTATATGACATTAAACAGTCACATCTTAATGCATTAAGTATCAACGGAAGTGCCAAAGATTGACATTTGAATAATGTGGTCTTAAAACGACTAACATAGAAGCAAAATTTTCCATTCAAGCCAGGATTTTCGAATATCATTAAACAAAAAATTATTTATTGCAAAAGTAATATGAATCAGGCTCAATTTAAGCGAGAGAAAAAATTTAACCAAAAGCAGCTGTTGACCCATGATGGCGGATGGCCCCAGTAGACTTAGGAGCTCAGTCGTAATCTTCAGTGTTTTTGATATACTTACAATTTTTCTATTTTTCTAGCACCGCTGCCAGGTAAAAGTAAAGGCACGCCAAATATCACCACAGTTGGACGTACCGTTGAAAAGCTACAAAGATTTAACCCGAAACCTCACTTCATCTAATTATTATAATTATTTGGGAACCAGATTTTATTTATGCTCTTTTTATTCAAATTCAAAGTTTTACAAGAGAAACATCAACTGTTTTACAAGTGAAATATGAACTGTTTTACAAATTAAAAGAAATAAAAACTGGATGAAGCAGCCAATGGACACTAAATTGTTTTGTTTATTCAAGCATTTTGTTTTAAACGAGATTAAGAAAATTTATTAAACCTATAACTCATTATATCATGGAACCTGTGATCACCTGAAGGATAAAACCGGACTTTTTTAAGGTTTGCCTCAGTGGAAAAAAATGACTTGATTTGCCTGCAAAACGTCTTACTAATACGTAAATGCGCTAATTGTCAAACAGGTTAAAAGACACGTGAAAAACAAATTATCAGAACAATTATGTAAGAGTAATCATTATTTACTCGAAACAGAAACAGTGACTGCAGCGTGCTAAGAATGCTTTCTGTGCGTTCTAACACGTGTAATGTTGACTTAAACTGGGTACATTGATAGACTGACTTAGTAATATTAGACTACTTTTATGTGGAAATTCTTTGGTACTACATTAATTTCTGTGGGACTTCTCTGGGACTTCATTAGTACTTTATCAGTACTTTATTTTAACAAAATATAATGAAATCATATGCTACTTGTATACAACGATAAATTATAAAATTTTGTTGATGTAAGCACTTCTTTTGCTTTAAAATGTTTGCAATGTTTGCTAAAAATGTAGAAAGACAACCATTTTCATTATATTTCAAAATTGTATAAAAATACGCCTCAGAGGTAAAAGGCAGAGTTTAAATATATTTGTGACTACCATTTTTGAAAAGCTCCACAGTCGAGTTTCTCCATATTTCAAAATTGCCAAAATATCGTTTTATGTCCGGAAACTAATAAAATGTTCAGTTCAGACCATTTTGAGCTTTAGAATATTGCAAAAAGAAGGTATCGAGAAGAAATAACTGGCAGACTCAAAATAACTCTAGGGGCGCAACTAACGGGGAAGGGAGAATGCTCCCCTCCCCTAATTTTGAAGAAAAAAATATTGTGCCCTCATTGTTGTACTGCGTTGCCATAAATAAGTAGTTATACTGTTCATTTCGACTACACACACCCACATACACGCACACAAGTTGACATCGACGCTCGTTTCCACAAATGGTGATTACTTGCAGTGGCGTAGCCAGCTTTTAGTTGAAACTGGTGCTATGCCCATGCAAAGGGAGGCTTAAGGTACAAAAGAGTTTAGTGCAATTATCCCAGGAGGTTGATTTGTAGGTTTTTCAGATAAAATTGAGATCATAGACCTGGTTAAGATTACAGTTTTATTATAATTAATTAAAATCCTGTCTTAGTCCATTAACTATTTCCAAATTGATTAAGTATCAAAAGGAGTAGGAACACTTATTTATTACAGTCGCATAACAAGCAACAATTGACAGTTTGAATAATCAGAACTACAACAGCTTTAGAAAAGTTTCTTATAACATATCCACCTATGTCATTTATACTTACACACTGTGTTGATGGGTCAACAGTCCATTAAATTTTGGACAACACTGGGCGAAATACTTTGCACTCTGGTTTCAAATTCTCAATAATTTTTTAAGTAGGTTTTCTGGAGATGAGAGGAGTCGTCATGGCATAATCAAACAGATCGGTTAAACTTGAGACATCCAGAAAGGTTTTGAACTGATGGCAGAAGTGCTTCCGTTGATGTTCAAAGATCGGTGTAACGATCACTACATCTATCGTCTAACTCAACAGTCAGCAGATCTAACAGTTGGACAAGAACAAGATTAATCTTGCTTCTATCTGGTCGAGTAGACGGCAGATCATTCATGACAAAGAAGTCTTCAATCAAATGACTTGGTACTGACATTCGCCTTTTCTTTCTTGTGAGATGATTGTCATTTTGTAGTTTAACGACCATTGACAGCATTACGTATTGTTTGCTCGTCCGGCTACAGTGATAATAAAGACTTTGTTCTGCCTTTATCACACTAACTGCAGCAATAACAATTTGTTTTTCACAACTTTGTAAAATCTTATTACCAATGTCGACAAATTCAAAAATCTGATTTAACATAAATGTCAAAAAAATCTGAAAACCATGACAACTTTACTTGTAGTTTCAGTAAAAAATGGACTATTTGTGATTCTTCTGATCTGGATTTAAGATTGAGATCAACTTTGCGCCGGGTAACCTTGTGGTCGACTGTGGTCTTCCTGCATACGTTACGTTTCGTTGGTTGATATGAGCTATCACCAAGGAAAAGATGCTACGCGTGGTAAATGAAAGATGTAAATGGTTATGGCCTTCTGATAAGGTTGTATGGTTTGTTTTTCTAGGGGTACAAGACTATGCTCTCCATTGAAAAAATAGCACAATCATGATTGAGGCGGAAAGTCATTACTTTTTTTTATACAGCTTCTAGATCGAAAGTGGGGCTTAGTCCCATTAGCCACCCCTCTAGCTACGCCACTGATTACTTGCCGTAGAAATGGCTGAAGCGGTTGGTGTCGAACCATCTACTCCGCGTTCCACTAAAGTGTGGAGTTGCTTTTGAAACAATTTGCCGAGTAAAAGCCTGGAGACATACTACAAACAATTTATTGCAGTGTGGGTGGTGGACGATCTTGTTAACGACTTACGCGACCAAGTGCAAGAATGGAATTACAGTCATGTAGACCCTCCCGATTAGCGATGTCGTTATGCTGAAAAATGTAATGATTAGATTGAACAAATACTGAAAGACCAACCTAACATTTCAGCGCAATCGAACCAATAGATAGACCCACTGAAGCTGTTAAAAACAAAACGCGCAAAATTCAATTTTTCAAAATTCAATTGCCAGTTCAACTTCAAGTAAAATATTAGACAACTAATTGAAATTGACATAGTAATAATGATTCAAATCTCAAATTAGCAAAGATGCTAAAACTTGCAAAAAAAGTGTATCTTAGTTGAGTAAGCAAATCTATGTCTTTACACTTACAAGAGTTTACAATGCTAAATGATATAGATGTATTGACCCGTTCTACACGAGTTTATATGCATGACTTTACTGTAAACAAATAAATGAAGTCACATATCTCTCTTGTTAAACTCCACATACTATTTGTATATGTTTATAAGACTTAGAAGTGCAATATATGTATCACCAAAGTTATGTTAAGCATGTTTTAGAACAATTTTTGTAAAAATTAACTTTCAGACCAACAACACAAAAAGTCAACAGACCAATTAACATGCTTAAACACTGCGTAATCTCATTGACCAATACATTATCTTCTTTTATGACGCCTGTAAGCATAATCAAGCTCAAAAAAGTTAAAAACCTTTACTTAGTATATCCAAGCCTTGAGTTAAAAATCTTCCATAAGCATATCGGTAAAATAAAATTTAGTAACGTTATATAGAAAATCATTAGGGTTTGTGTGAAGTCTATTACAGTTTTCTTTATGTCACAATCGAAAACATGAAATTTCCATTATTCTTTAAGTGCAATCGTAATAGAACGTTAATTTCTGAATAAAAAGATACCGGAAAGTAATTTATATATATATTAAATTTATTAATATCATGTAGACTGAGTCTATTAGTGATAGAGCACTGGATTTTGGTGACGAGTCTTCTCTTGCTCTTCTTCAAAATATGTCGACTACATCGTCCACATCAATATTCAGCATTCACTAAAGCTGGATGAGATTCTGGTTGCCTTCTCAAACGTCGCCCATTATGCCGCGGTAAGCTGTCTTCAATCGTCGAATACCAGATGCGGCTATTTCTGCTTTGGTGGAGCCGATTAGTGACAAACAGCTGATTAACATACACTTTTAATGTGTGGGAAACAATCCTCGTTAGCTAGTTTTAGGCAATCTAACAGTCCGTCAGGTGGTTCATCAATTTGATATGAGGCTCTTCCATCAACTCTTTTGTCGAGATTCTCGTCTGGAGATCGTAATAAACGTGAAACTCAGAGTCACGAGAAAAGAGGTCTAGTTTTCTTAGTCTTTGTACCATAGCTCTACT
>JAAAKL020012176.1:0-13192 GCA_010016065.2 Carybdea cf. marsupialis auct. non (Linnaeus, 1758)
GGAAAATAAACACACTAGGGGGGGGGGGGGGGGGGGGGGGGGGGGGGGGGGGTGAGAGGCATCCCCTGTAGCCCCCTTTGAAGGAACCCGTTTGCGTGGATAAGCCCAATGCGGTTGATATGACTTTTCTGGGCCCTGGTTGTGTTTGCAAAGCAGATAGAGATTGATCTGTCCCGTGTTCTATTTCCTGCGCTTGCCGATCTGCAGCTTCCATAGCCAGACCAAGGCTGATGACTATCTCCAATGTGAGGTCACTCTCCTGTGACAGTCGACGGTGCAGTATCTGTGACAAACAATGGTTAATGATTTGATCACGGATAATATCATCTGGATGTTCGTACTCAAAAGTGTAAATGAATTTCTTGAGCCGGGTTATAAATGTAGTAAAGTATTCCATGGAGTCTTGACAGGCCTGACAAAATTTGTAGCTTACGTACGAAATGTTTCTCTTGTGCTCAAAATGAGCATTCAGACTCTGCAAAGCCGAAATGTAATCTTCCTCTGTATCAGAAAGAGTGTCGAAAATTTCTTGTACTTCCAGGGCAGCTAAATGTAGTAGACTGGCTCGTCTCTCTTTTGGATCCTTGACAGCCGTAGGAATAATATAATGTTCGAGGCTTTAACCCATTTCGTCTATCAAGAGAGTAGTGAAGATGGATGGCCTTACGAAAATCGTGGAATGGTCGGCATAGCAGGAACGTACTTGGAGTTGTAGCCATTGTTCGCGATGTAGGCAAACCGAAGATATGTTGTAGTGTGGAGCAAGGAAGAAAGGAAACCTTGAACTTTTACTGTCGTCGCCAATTATAGTGTCAAGGTGAACTATGGAATAATATAGTAAGCAATTGCTGGCAGTAATCAGGAAAGAATCTAAACAGCAATTTACTACAATTAAAATGTAGTACTTCCATCAACTCGTGTATCAACTGACTCACTGTGAATTGACAATGCACTGCTTATAAAAGTACGTAAGCAAATCATCACATTTATTAGGCATGATTACTGTCAACACTACAGGTACTCTAATGACAGCACGTTCGTTGGTTCCCTTTGTCGAGATATAGGGGCATGCCCTTGAGGATTAATTTCGTCCCAATTTAAGTACTTTGCACGATCAATTTGGTCGGTGATGAGGTCCTGACTATACCCACAAGCTAATAACCAAACCTGAAGTTCTTTACAAGAGCTCGCCTTCGGAGCAAATGCGCCTTAAACACACTGCTTGACTGTAAGGGATCACTGTTTTAGAGTGATAACGGTGACAAGGATCGAATTGTAGATATTGGTGAGTGTCAGCGGGTTTAACAAACAAATCCGTTGTGGTTTCCCCCTGACTACAGGCCTATTTATTATCAAGAAAGTCGATGTTGATGGTAGAGTAATAGAATGTGAATTTAAAGGGTGGATGGAGCGGATTTGGTTAACCTATAAAATCTAACTGTTTGGCCTCCCCGTGTCCCCACCTCATCTTTGAGAGCGCGCCCTTAAAGATCTCCCAAGGTGATAATGGTGTATTGGGGGTATTCATTTTTTCACATTTGATCGAAATTGCAAGCTTCCTTCATTCTTCCTTGTTTTTTATTGAATTTCTAATCTCTCCAGAGGCCTCCAGGTTGGTGTCTTCCTTCAGGTTGTCGAGATAAGTAACTACTCTTCTTCCTCTACCTTGCTTTCCCCTCGTGGTTACCAACAGCACTATATGGTGAGCAATCTCCTCCTCGTGTCTCACACAGTGACCTACTATCTGGAGTCTTCTCTTCCTATCGATCTCTGATAGTTTGGGGAGGTCTTTGTACAGTTCCTAACTGTTGCGTTTCTCTTTCCACGAGACATCCGGCATCATCCACAACATACGGGTGTAAGAACCGTCCATTCTCTTCTCTAGTGTCTTGTTAATTGCCCATGTCTAGCATCCACTTAGTAGGACTGATTCAACTATGTTCATCTTCCTACTGAGTCAAGATTTCCAGAAGTTTTTCATGTTGTGGAATGCAGACCATGCGAGCACTTTCCTGGTCTCGAAGTCCTCCGAGCTTTCCATCCAAGACCCGAGGTACTTGAAATTTTCGACTCTTTTCACAGTGCTGTCCCTCAGTGTCTTGATTTCTTCGATGTGGTTATATGCCGTCAGTTGAGTTTTATTGGCTTTGAAGTGTAGTCCAATTTTTGCTGCTTCTGTTTCAACCCTCTTCAGAAGATTCTTCTGAGATGAGAGCGACGCCATCTACGAAGACGAGGTCAGTTAGGAAGATTGCTGGTGATCTACTGCTCCTACGCCGATACAGCACGAATCCTAGTTCAGCTTCATATCCTTCGATGGCCTGTCGCATTACATAATCGAAAACAATTATAGACAGGATTGGTGCCAGTGTTTCTCCTTGTAAAACTTTTCGTAAGAAGTCGGTTGTACCCTTGATTTACGATTTTATTCCTTGTGCAATAGGTTTCAAATAATAGTCAAGAAATTCTCAGATACTCGCGGTGAAATAGCCGGAGTTTGAAACCACAGGACGCCCAGGTACATTATTGAGTCTGTTATGAATTTTGATCAAAAGGTTAAAAATCTGCCTAGTGAGCATACTTTACATTAAAATGTTTTTGATGCTGCTGCTGATATTGTCGCATTATTTTGTTAGTAAAAAGGCTTTTTTCTCTGGAGTATTGTCGACCACTAATGAAACCAAGCAATGACTACACCAACGATTTTTCATCATCTTCTTCTACTGCCCGCGTTATTCTGTTTTTCACTACCACCTGCCAGCTTATTCTGCGCCCTGTTATTCTAATTGCGAGAAGAACCATTTTAATAACTGCTTGTCAATTCAGAAAACACGAAAAGCCAGGTTACTTAGTTTTCATACAGCCTTTATTTCAACTTTACCTACATTACTTTTCAGATTGCGGTCATCTTGGGAGTTGTTTTATTTTTCATCTACATGTACTTCTACCTTGAACACCTGCATTTCCATGTTACACATGCATATGCTTATGTTGGAAGCTCTCATGCGCAGCATAACTTGGCCCACAAGTACCTTAAAGGTAAGATTGTTGTATTACTCATCTATCTGGTTGAGTAGATATGTTATGGCCTTGCAACAGAATATACTTTGAAGAACAAGGTTCCTTTCTTTGCCTGGTCAGCGTCTTAGATTAAAGCCTGCCTCTCTCCCCAATAAGGTTTGCCAAGTTTGGTCGCGCAAAATACCGTATGAGGAGCAGGGGAGGTGCATGTTCAAGATCATAAAAGTCGTAAAAGGCTCGAGTGCTTTAAAAGTTTTTCAACACAACAAAATTCGCATTTTAAGCAACTTTATTATCACATGAAAATGCTTTATTTGGAAACTTTTAAAAGTATGAGTACTTGTGTGGAATTCTAGTGGGGGTCAGGCTGAGTGAAGTGAGAAGTCCATTCCTTTCTTTGTAGCCTTTGATGTAAACAGGCTTTGGATACCAAGGCGCGCCTCGTAGAGCTGACTGTGATGTAACGAAAACGCTGTGCTTTTGTGAAATGTTCAATTTCTCTGAAATACCCATTGTGGTGTACGGTAGGGGCCTTTACCGTACACCGTGCAAGCACCCAAAATACCTTATTGTACAATAGATTAACCCTGCTCCCCAAAGAACCACACATTTTATCGTTAACTATGCAGACGAACATTTTCAAAATTGTATATGGTACTGGTAAGAGGTATTTTTAAAAGGCCACATAAAAAGTTGCACTGGAAAATAAGGCACTGGAAATAACGGCACCAGGAAAGAGCGCGAAAAGAGCCTTCTCTAGCACGTGAAGACTTTTTTAAAGTGAAGTTAAGGAATCTTTTAGGATGGCCAACTCGAACACATGAAGTGAGACTACAACTCAAACGCAAGAGTGCTCGTGTAGATAAGAAGTGAACATAACTCCATCATGACTATTTGCAGCCTCAGGTAGAACTTGAACTCTCTCTAATTACATAGATCAGCATATGTATACTTACTGAATAATTGTTGTAACAATGCAATATCACACAACATGTGAGTTCCCACACAAACAATGTTTGGCATGCTGACAACGGTGTGGAAACTGATGCGATGCTGATACCAAACTAAACGAAAACTGCAATGGGATACTTTTTTATTATACATATTCTTAGCCGAATCAGTCTTGGGTTTAGTACGTGTTAGAAAGAGCATCAAGCTAAAGCGGTTTAAAATCATCAAAAATCCCAAAGAAACATGTACTAACGAAGAGCAATCTCGTGAATGGATGACCGTAACTTCTTATATGAAACTCGCTGGGATACCGTAGTAGGAATATACTGATGATCAGGGCACTTCGATAGCAAAAATTCAACGATGTGATCTAGTTGATATTGTTTTGAAACACAGGAAATGTTTTGAATGGTATAAATGACATTTGTAACATAATTTGTCCATTTTTGTAACTGTTGCACAGGTAGTGGAGTTAATAAAGACGAAGACTTAGCAATGTATTGGTTCAGGTAAGTTATCGTCTAGTTCATTGTTGTAAGTGGTATACAATTTATTGTCGTCATCTGGAAATGGGAACAGTGTAAACAGTGTTTGCCAAATAGATTTGAGAAACAGAATGAGGCTGATCGACCCCATGAGGTAATAATAACGACGCTTTGTTTCTCTGCGCATGCCTCAACTTCTTTAGATAGTGAAAGACAATAGAAGAGTCCTAATGTGCAGCAATGCAGTATTTTCCTACTTTGGAGCTCCATCAGAACTTTGTAACCATTCGGGATTTGGGTGAAATCATTAGTCGATATCATTATCATTACTTCTATTGTTTGAACAGCTTCTGATTTTTTTAGATTATAGGCACGTTGGTTATCTTCTCTAATTCTACGTTTTTTTATGTATCGAATTTTTACTTCGTTCTACAGTTCTACGTCTACGCTCTCCAATTATCAATGGATATCATCGTCAAGTGTCTTCCTTAGATTTTATCATTCTTCTACGCGTCTTCATTTCATTGTAATTCGAACATTTCTTTCACTATCCTCGAAATCGATATGTCGGTATATCTGTTCACTGTCATTTCTCATTACTGTAGGAACTTGACTTTCTGAAGGGAACTTAAACAATAATCACAACAGAACACACCCGAATGCCACACCCTATTAAGTTAAAATTTTGTATTTCGACAATAACCTTTCCTTGCAGGCTAATCATACTGTTTTTAGAAAACTCTAACGCTTTTTTCTTCTATGTTTAACTTAGTATAAGCCTCTGTTTTGAAACAACCAAGGAGTCAGGTAAACATAGTAGCCTATATCAGTGAATAAACTGGTTCCACGAATATAGATGTTTTAACCTCCGCTTAAGTGAATAGGAAATACCAAGGGCTTCAGAATCACCCAAATGCACAAAATCACCACACTGTCTAAATACAACCATGACTAGGTATGATATTCCATCCTCCTTTGTGAAAATGTCATAACAATAATTTAAACTTCAAACATTTATTTGTCTATTCAATCTATACAATCCATCAATCTCTTTACAGGCATAATGTATTACACGATATGATATACGCTAAGATAAAATAAGAAAAGAAACCCCCGACAACAAACAAACAAACGAAAAAACAAAACAACAACAACAAAAAAGCACCAACAAACCAACCAACAAACAACAACCCCCCCCCCAAAAAAACCACAACAACAACAAACAAACAAAAAACAGAAAACCCAAACCACCAACAAAAACAACCACGAAAACCACCACTACAACAACAACAGCGATAACAAAACCAAACGACTAAAACAAGCCACACTACTATGCAAGAAGCTCTGGGCCAGGCCAGTCACTATTCCGTTTACAGAAAATAAAATAAGTAGCTCTGATTATACAAGATATCATAATAATAATAATAGTAATAATAATAATGCGAATGTCACCATATTGCAATAAATAGAAAGTGAATCCTTGTGTGATAAAAATTTTAAAATTCAGTGTGTTTATGTGTTAAAGGTTAAGAGTACAGTTTGGCTTGCCATTGTAAGTTCTAGTCATTTTAATAGCATTTTAACATTGCACCTTACCATTTCCTATTACCTCTTAAGTGATTGGGCATGTCTACAGAAATAATTCATCCGGAATGTGAACTTTTCGTAAATTGTACAGGAATAACTTCTAAAGAGCAAAACAGAACCCACAGCCCCCCTGAAAATTTTCCCTGCATGAACTCCTGCGAAGTTCTATATGTCAAGCTGTTGATGCTTCAAGAATCAAGTTCAATTATGTTGCCTACCCAAGTATAGATTGTATATTAACAAGGAATATTTTTAAGATATCAAATACAAAAACATCCAACATTAGATGTGAAATAAACGTTTTGCTTGATAAGATTGTCCAATTGTTGACCTTCTGAGAGAGTTCTTCAAGTGATGATGGAAAGTTGTTCTGTCATGGAGGAAATTACGGCTAAGTACCTCCTTAGTTTTAAGATAAACAGCATATTCTATATTGTTTCGTGCCTTAGACAGAAGAGAGACAAAGCAAAGCTATACCTTATTCTCTGACCCTGTTATTCAAAGAAATTCCTATAATTATCTGAATATATTTGTGAAATATACATCCACAATTTTAAATTTGATGCAAAATATACATAACACATAAGTATCATTTATACATACATAAACATAGATGTGGAAGGTATGTAAACCAGCCAGAGCAATGTTAAAATGGATTGTGTTTCATTTTTTTAAATTGATTACACTAGTTTACCTCCAATACAAAGTCCAAGGATGCTGGTCTTCCCTTCCAATTACCAATATCTTTGCAAATTGAAAATAAAAAAGGTAAGTAATAATTGAAAATGGTAAGAAAAAAGTTGAGGTGTAGACTTAGTGGTGCTGAAAAGCAATGGCAAATATGAAAGAATACACAAAGAGATATGTGTAAGAAGCAAAATAACTTAAATTAGCATCTAACCATCCCACGTTTCAAACAAATGTGCGGTTATGTGGCTGAGTGGATTGGGATCTTCGATCTCAACCATATGGTTCTGGGTTCCCTTGTTTGTGTGGCACCTTTGGTAAAGTGTCTGGAAACTAGAGCCCATGCCAACTCATGCCATGGGAGGGTCATTGGATAGAAATGACAATTTTCAATGGCAGAGCCAGCATTATATCATAAAACACTGTGGTCGAGAACATGAGCCAATAGCCCTATTCAGAGAGCGATCGCTGTAGATCTGTTACCCTTGTCAAGAACAGGAAATTATTTCAACATAAGTTAGTTACAGTATAAAAAGCTGGTGCAGGTGTATAAATAATTTGGTTGCAAGCTACATGGGTACATAAGTATCCTTAACATCGAGTTGTCACCCATTCTCATCAGTTTTCAACTTTCCAATATTATTTGACCTACCTACTATTTCCTATACAGGACAGAAGCCCTTCGGTCCTTCAGTTGAGCAAATCTTTCAATTATGTCACTATTAAATGTTGGGATTTCTCCAATAGCTTTTTCTCCATTGACAGCATTGACAGAGCATTCAGTCTTCCTTCCAACATTGTACTGCGTAAAAATGTGTTGGTTTTTGTCAGTGTTGAAAATGACCTCTCTGCCTCACTGGTTGTCATAGGGATGGTTGGTAGAATTTTAATCAATTTTAAGGACGCAAAAACACATCCTAACAACTTTAAGAGTGCTGATGCTCCACTGCACTCTCTTAATTCTGGACGCTTATGAATTACTGACAATTCAGAAAGCAATTTTCCCCTGTCCAGAATGGGGAAAACTTTCACTGTATTATCCAATGCTTCCATTGGAAATTCCTTCTCATATTTTGAATATAATGGAGCTATCAAGAAGGATTGCTGCAACAAGATGATCAGTAAATGAAAACCTGCTGGTACATTGAAAAATTAAAATGTCACATGCTTCTTTAAGTATTCTTACTTCCTGTGGATTTTCCATTCCTGCCCTCTTCGAACTTACCCTGTTTTCTTCACATTCAACATATTTCTCTACATTTTCCCTCTATTTTGATACTACTTCCACAAATTGCCTAACTGCAGTCTTTGCCGAGACTGGATCAATAGTTCTCTTATGTAGCTGTGCAAATAAAATGAAAGACCAAAATCTTTAAATGACTGTGCTTCCCTTTACATAACGAAATACTACACCATTCTGAAGGTCACATGAAATATTTGATGTGTCATCTGCCATCATAGCTTCCTGAATTTCATCTCTAATTTTATCAGTGATATATGTGAACATAACATCTAGCTAATTATTTTGAACGGTTTTCGATGTTCTTCTGAACACAGTTGCCTTGTCTAGGTGTTCTCTTAAAGCAGAGTCAAAGGAGGATGCCAAATTTACTAAACCAAGAAACACACCTGGATTCTCGGAGTCCTTCCTCTCATCATGGCCTCGCATAGCCAGTTCAAACGCCCAACAAAACTTGATGCAGTCTATTATCCTGGATAATATGTGTCTATTTTTATCAACCTCCGCGTTATGCTTCCTAACGGCCTGGCAGTGTGCCTCGCTCAGCTGTTCTGCGATGTTTGACTGGCCAAGAAAGGCAAGTTCAAGACAGCATTCAACATGGCTGGTATACTTGGTACGCTGTAAAGTGCTTCTAGTCATTAATGCCAAGCTCTCTCCAGGCCTTCTGTTTCATAATGTCTCCAAACAAAATACAAGGAAACAGAAGGCTTTGTCTGTTGTAATACATGCTGTCAACCAGCTAAATGAATCGTACCACTTGCTGTTAAATTTTCTTCCACCCCTAACATTGCGTGACCTAGGTTTGTCTCTGCCAAGTCTTTTGATCGCATGTTTCTCTTCCGCTGTCAATGACGAAAATGGACGAGACATCAGAGCTTCTACAGTATTCATAATGGACTGAAACAGGCAAACTTGGCAAAGAAGAGGAAAAATAACTGGCTGAAGTAAACTATCCTAGTCAATGACAACAACTGACCTTAAATGCATCAACTGTGTGGTTTAGACGGTAAGGTAATGTCAAATGTGATGATAACAGGAAACAGTAATTACATTTTTGGTAAATGAAAACGGATATTTTAGTTGTACAATGGCAGTCATTAAAGGGTGTGATTGCAGAGATACAGATACTATGACAGGGACGTGCCGACGCTTCTACATAATGACTTCAATGGACCTTGAATCTGTCTTGAAAGTATCCTAGGCAAATGTAAACAAAATCTACATTGGTCTTTTACTACAACGTCCTTACTATAACGATACAATTTTAAATGTGACAACTATTGGAAGCAAGTCAGACCTATATGATTCACCCGAAATACCATGTAGGCCTAAACACTGTACTGTCAGTGGCGGTTCGTCCATATGTGCTGGTCGTGCCTGGAACACCCAAAAATTCTCACAACCTGTTTCGTGTTTGGCCATATCGGTTTTCAACATTTTCGAACCATCTTCTTGTTAAATTAAATCAGGCTGTTTCTTCTCCTCCGAATCTCTACTTTAAACCTAACATTTATTCCGTTCGGCCTTTTGTAGTACCCAGGGTGTTCTAGCACAATCTTTTGTAGTAGAAACTCTTGTAAATTTTGACAAGGCACGGATTTCAGGCTCATAAGGTGACGGACCGAAGCCAAGGTGTTCCAAGTCAGTGTGGCACCCAGCTAAGGTACTGGGAGGAAATCAACGTAACCTGCGCAACGGATAGGCCAGTTCCTTATAAATCATGCAACGAAGGTAAGATATCAGTGAAGCCAGTTTCACATGGTCCCGGACTTCACTTTTCACAATGAAAAGATACGTGAGGCATTAACTACTAGAATATCAGCATGAACACTGTGAATTACCTACGCAAACATTCATTGCGCTCGCAAGAAACTTAAAACATGCCTAGCAAGTAAGTTAGTTTGTGTTGATGGCAAAATATTGTTGTCATATAATGCATATAAATTATTGTCGCGATGAGTTTCACTCCCTCTTGCTAACACGATAGCTGCGATGGAAAAAGCCGCCTTACACCCAGGCCCGTTGCTGGCAGCATATTGCAGGGGGAGGGGGGGGGGTGAAGCACAGTTCCTGTATTTTGAAATACCTTATATTACACAAGAGGAAATTAATAGACAGGTGCAAGTGTAATCTAATACAAAGTCAATAAATAAACAATTACAGGAAGTCGAGTAATGATCAGACACTGTCTTTCACACAAATACTCGCTCGGATTTTTTCTCGAGGGGGCGATGCTTCTACAAAGCTGACAATTGGGGGGGGAATGTCCCAGTGCCCCTCCCCCCACCAATGGGCCTACTTTTACCTACTTAAGTTGTAACTTTATAAACTCTCAAAGTATATACGTTTTCTGTTACGTTACAATGAAGTGAACACCCAGAATTTTCAGGCACGAGCCTCCGCTGTGTACTGTTATCTTATACAACAGTTACATATGTGAAAGTCATAAAAATGCTGCAGTGCAGCACGCAAGAGTACCTACTACCAGTAATAAAGTTTATCAATTCATATCTTGTAAGGTTGCAATCTCGTCCTGTAGTAGAAATTGTTCCTTGAAGATCAATCTGATTTAACAGATTCTACATACTGTAAGCCCCCATGTTGTCCTCTCAAAGCTACGAGTTCAGAGTTCAATTGAGGAAGAGTAATCTTTGCTCACCAACGTCTTGTTGTTCAGTGCTTCTCGTTGTTACCGACGTTGAACGAAAGTTTTGTCGGAGGGAGGGCACTGTCCCTCCTAGTTTGATTGTTTGCGAGCCTTACAACAATGATTTAATTGCGAAATAAGTAGATATTCGTTCCCAGGCGACTTAAACAATTGCTGAAGTATTTACTCAGGGAGGTCAAAAACAAAATCTGCCTTCCCTTGTCATTAGTTGTTGCGGTTGTGTTTCCTAGATGGTGAAACCGAGAGTACAGTACTTCATGTAACAAGCACCAATTGGGATCTACAGAAAATTGGGATTAAGCAGAGCAGCTCTTCAGCCTGATCTTCCGTAAAACAATTATAGAAATTTAAGCCTTCTTTTCAAAAAAAGATTCCAGAAAAGAAGGAAGATGGCGCTTTGATGAACATGAATTTCTGGATACAGATATTAGACATGGAGACATCGTTAAAAGAAATCACCCATACATTGTATTTTCAAGGGGGGAGACATTGCCCCTCCTGCCCATACCCAAGAACCGCCACTGTATGTCGCTGATTCAGTATTGGTATCAATAACAAAACGTAATACTTACCGATAATTCTACCACGCAACAGGAACTTGCTCCTGTATAAATAACCAGCATCGCTAGTTTTGTTTCAGAAAGTTCAGTAAAGTTATACGCTAAGTTCTGTCATATCGATTTAACCAAGAATCTATACTGTTAGGTAAGTTGTATATATATATATATCTCCTGATAATCATTCTTGAAACGATTCTTGTGTTAATACGTCTGTTTTCCTATACTCCCTTGTTACTGTATGCATGTATTGAAAGGATTCTTCACCGTTAGTTCTGATAAAGCTACTATATATTTTGCTAAGGCAAATGTCCGCCATTCCATTTAGATGCAACGCCATGTGGACGTCTACGGAATTATGCAGAGATTCTATCGTTTCTTTAACAATACAGGGTACCGATAAATTACTGATCTTTGGGAACAAACCATTTTGGTGTGTATTTTTCTTACGGTGCATATTGCTGCGTACTAAGTCTAGTCAAGGCAAAAGCATTATATATTAATTCTTGGGAATATATGTATATTGTTGTAGTGCCACAATGGCCCGTTTTTCTGTCAATTGGTTAAGCCAATAAGTGGAATCAATCGTACAAACCGTGTCGTTGTTTCGAGCACGCCCCGGCCGCTAGCCAACCTTACGATTGTCTACCGTCTTGGTGAATTCCACATGCTGATGAGCTTCCTGGATAGCACCGGGAGTATAATAGAGGGCTTTAGACTATCCGAGATTTTGGAAACATGCTATAGCCCGAATTCTGTAGGCCATACGGTGTCGGGCAAAGCTGTTAGTAAGGCCTTACGGGGACATTTTTTGGCGGAGGCATCACAAAAACTTCTTGTGCACGGACTTATAAGAGACAAAGGCAACTCAAGGCCGGTCATAGCAAACGGTGACATTGCTAATGATGAAGGTGAAAATTTTTGATGATGAACAGCTCTCGTATATCACAAGGTTGGACACCAGCGAACCTAAATTTTTCTTTCTTGACTGAGAGCCACCCCGGCCAGATTTGTTGAGAGTAATCTGATGTAAATGCAAATCCTCACTCTGCAGATCGAGTACATGTTCCTGCAAGTAACACGGCCTGCTTTGTGTCACTGATTGTGCCACTGACATTTTTTCTGAATGAAAATCGCAACAGTTCTCCTTTGTTTGTGTGTGTGGAACAAGATTTTTACTACTTCTGAGCGAATTTTTATGCGGCTAGCAATCCCCTTTTACAGTATCTTCATAATCCGTTTGACACTGTTTACACAACCTTAACATAACTCCAATAGTGTATTGTAGAAAAAAGATTTGACTTTCTAAACTTCAAAATATCCCTAGTCCTCCGCCTTTTTCTACATGTGTGCAATACGGGGAGAGAGAAAATTTGTAATCAATATCTTTTATTTTATGTCATGTAATGAATAATATTTAGTCCATTTTTGTTGTATTCGGGTCTGATGACATTAATGATATTAAGATTGAAGACGAACTGTGTGTATCCAGCCATATGTAGATACGACTTATTTTAGTCTATTTCTACTTGACTAATGGGTGATTAGTACGCATTGTGTTTCTATGTATTACTTTTTGTAAAAGACAATACCGCACATCATTTGTAGAAGTACAATCCTGAAGTGGGAGCGATTGTTGTTGTGCTGCATATTGAAGGGTAACGAAAAGTATTCTATCAAATTCATATCAAGTTGTTACCCTAAGGCGTGTTATGGATTCCCCCGCGCTTATTAATTTTTCGATTTTTCACCCCCCCCCCTTCCGGTCTTAAGGAGATTGGCAGAGTCTCTTCTAAAATCATTGTCACTTGACAATTCCTCTTAATAATAATAATAATAATAATAATAGTACTTATATAGCGCGTATCACAAATTGTCACTAAGCGCTTTACAGTATGTCAATCTTAAAAGTAATTCTTCCTATTTAATTAAAATAATTATTAAACAAATACGTTTTAAGGCTACGTTTAAAATCCTGTACAGTTGTTGCATT
>JAAAKL020012177.1:0-13192 GCA_010016065.2 Carybdea cf. marsupialis auct. non (Linnaeus, 1758)
GTAATGGAATCGTTTCTTGCGCCCCAGAATTAAATTGTATATTGGATGTCTTTGGAGCCATCTCCCCCTCAGCAAAATTGTTTCTTACCTTTTCAATTTTAAGACCTTAAACTTTGTGTCTGTTACTATCAATACGCCTGCCATCAAATATTTCAAATTTGAAATTGATATGTAAATCAGATCAACTGCAAACTCAAATCTGAAAACTGTAAAAATGCAATCACAATTGACCATGGTCAAGACTCAAATTGCTACACCTTCGGACCCTGAAATATGCAAGTTTCCCTAGTTCCTATGACAAAATACTGTTAAGTTTGAAGTAGTGCATATTGAAAACTTACAGCCAATGCAAGAAAAAGCAATTTTATAGGCCTATTTACATTACATATATGCTAATTCATACAAATAGATCAATATAAACATTCTCCTTTCAGCCAAGGTGATAAATACACTAACAAATAACAAAGAGAGTACATCATTGAGGAAACTACATTTGGACAACATTTCCTCTATGTCTGAGTTAAAAAGGCCTATCAGAAGATATTTTCATTTGAGTCAGCCACGTACAGTATGAGTATACATTAAAACACAAGCTGTGAAATAGCTTATCCAAACGAGTGTAGGCAGTTGTGAAAAACCGAAACTAGTTGGAAAGAGCAGCGTAACGAGAATATGACGAAAGCAAAGTCCGCTAAATATCGTAGACATGAGGACGACAACACTCTAAGTAAATTATTATCTTTGCAGATCTCCTAGAATGCGATAAAACACCTAATACCAACTATTCGATGTATTTATGGGCGAGGTGGCAATCTTTCTTTAATCAAGTCACATGGTGTCGAGTGAACCATCACCAAAAGTACGTTAATCCTGTATGTCGCTATCCATGGGTGAAAACGTGGGAACTAATGCAACGATTAAAGAAGGGTAAGTATGTTATCATCTGAGTCGACACATTTCCGAGGGTAGAACATCACGTCCAGCTAGAGAGAGTCGCAGGTTCGACTCCTGGTGAAAAGATATTTCAATTTATTTAGGAAGTACGTCTTTACAAGTCCTCCTTAGTTATGCCCCCAGTTTCTTAAACCTTTATTTATAATCCCTATCACGATAACGGGGTTTGTACACCCCTGGTTCTACACGTTTCCTGAAATCTCTGGAGTTGTGTGACCTAAAAATGTTTAAGGAGTTTTTTCCAAAAATAAAAAGAAATTTAATAATTTGCTATTGATGACGTCATAATTGTAAGAAGTACAAAGAGTCACCCACAAACAATGCGTAATGTCTACGGATAAAAACATTCAGAAGATATAGTTTTTAGCACTAGTTAGGAAAATTGCATGTAAAATAGCTCCTTGCACTCAATAATACATTTAAATCTAAAAAATGTTGCTTGTGTTACATTTTGCTGATAAATGCTCTTCCAACAGGATTTTCAAACGGTGTTTAGGTACCGGTACATGTCCACCTTCGGCTGTTTGTGACGTCATAACCTCCAGTTTGTAAAGAAATCCGATGTTATTTTAGCTGACAGATAAATCAATATACCTGCCAAGTGTTGTACGTACGTTACAAAGATTTCCAGAATTATTAACATTGAAGTGGCCGTGGCCAAACTGACCGCATAAGCCTTCTAATCATTAATTAACCCTGTTGAATAAGGGTACAGTTAAACATCAGCCATGGTTCACATACTTCTTACGTTTTAACCCCGGTTTTATTCGTTCCGTCCCAATTATCAGAGACATAAGAGTATTGACTAGCACTGGGTTTCCCTATTACTGCCCTCGTCATTGCTTACTATATGAAAGGAATAAAGTGAAGTGATACAGAAGATAGTAAAGTATGGAAAATCGAGAACAAATTCGCATGGGTTTACTATTCTTACAGCATCTTCCCTGCAATTGAGGAATACATTTCATTTCTACAGTACACATCTCAACACTGTGAGATACATTTTACATAAGTGCATATTTCTAAATGCGTACAGGATACTTTTACTATTGCAGATACTGGATACGATAGTTCCTAAGGGTAACAAAGAAGCAAACGTCTCAAGCTGGTACAAACTCTACCACCTGACTGTGTACAGGATTTGATGAAAGTAAATGACCAGGACTGTACAGCTTAAACTTCCTGACCAAAGACTGCATGTGAGCTTAACTAAGCAGAAGTGATTCACACCACGGTGGCACCTATGCACACCCTCTTATTGTGCTTGTCCGACAAGAGTATTCCGTTACATAATGTAAGATTTTGTTATGGTTTTTGTGAAAAATCGAAGGAATCATGTACGCGTGGGTATATAACATTCGCCTACACACGATAAAAAAGCAGAGAGTTGGGAGTATAATGCACCTTAGTCATTTTTTTCATGTCCTCTCTTTTGTGAACATACATCATACAATATGAAAACACCTCGCCAAAGCTCAATCAAAAGAATTGCTTTATGGCAAGTAGAATGAATCCATTGGATTACAGCAGATCACTGCCATCTAGCAAACAAACCCAATGGCGAAATATATTACGGGGGGGCAGGCTGGCTGGCAGGCGCCAAAACGTTTTCTACACTTACTTTCAGTGGACACCAGAATAGCAAACACTAAGAAAACCAGAAAATTATTGTTATTGGAGAAAAGTTATTGGAAGGGGTGGAACTCCTTGCCCCTGGTCCTTACGTCTACTGAATCGTCTTGTTTTAAGTATACCCATTCTCATCTATACTATTTATCGGGGGTAACGACAATATTTGGGAGGGTGATTACTATTCGTAAGGGAAGCGGCCGAGTATTATGACTAATTTCTACGCATATTGCCAGGTGGTAGAGGAACATATTTATGTTTTGAATATTAATTTTCACATACCTCCTAGAGGTATCCTTTAAACAATATTGCGCCATCCTGTGCTTAATTGTAGATGTGTGTATGCGTATGTCTAGGCGTGTGTTGGTGCGTGCGTACTTGTGAGAAAGAGGGAGGGTTGTGAAATGAAATTTTCGGAAATTTATTAAATTTAATTATGATTCTCTGCAATTTTAGGGGAATTATTAAATGTTCTTTCACTCCTTAATTTAA
The DNA here is from genome assembly GCA_010016065.2 of Carybdea cf. marsupialis auct. non (Linnaeus, 1758). NCBI lineage: Eukaryota > Metazoa > Cnidaria > Cubozoa > Carybdeida > Carybdeidae > Carybdea > Carybdea cf. marsupialis auct. non (Linnaeus, 1758). The sequence continues at coordinate 3,076 of JAAAKL020012177.1, forward strand.
TCTCCTCTCCCCTTTATATCAAAGTTATGGGGTTATTAAACACAATAGTGAGGTTTGATACCCCAATTATTTTACTTCCATAAAAAAGTCTTACAAACACCAGGAAAGAGCAGTGCCGTATTAAAGGGAGCACTAGGCCATGGCTACCTCGTGTTTTCATGGAAAATTAAATTTCCTTTTTTTTGTTGTACTAGGGCTTCTAAAGGAATAATTTTTTCTTGAATAACTTGCCATTTTGAGATTATTGTGCGAGCAGTTTAAAATCCACTAGGAATACGACTCGTACGCTGTAAGATTAGTAAAACGGGGACATCATCAAAGGTCATGCCCCCTCCAAAAAAAACACACCAAAATAAAAAAAAACAAGAAAGTAAGAGCATAATAACAGCTGCTCAACCCCATATAGCAAAATCTACAAGTGAAAGCCGAAATTAAAATGACATAGTGTGTAATCGATCCCCTCTCATTTCGTAAGATCAACATACAATTCTTCAAGGGTCATTGTATTACCACATCCCCTTTTTGAAATCTGCAAGGAATACTCCCCTAAACTTCGTACGCATTTCAATCCTACAATGAAGGATAGAGGAGCGTATTATAAGGTGTGCACAGCCCAGAGAGACGACGTAAGTCTTCTCCAGGAAACTTCACAAATACGCAAAGTTAAATCTTCGCGAAAACTAATGCTGATTTTTGAACTCTACAATTTTTAAAATAAATGGTATAAAATGATAGTACACAAACCTACCATATTTACACAAAAAATTCTATGCATACAGCTCCTTGAAAGAAATTAGATATATTTTAAATAACTATTTATTCTTTGTTACTAATACGTTAAAGACAGATACAACATCTGACAATTGGTAATTAACAGACTACCGACAATGATAGAAGTTCCTTAATTATATACAATTGAACACCATTATCATATAAAAATGTTCATTGGGAGAGTCAAAGTCAAGGCTTTTCAGACTTATTAACCAAAACCACTCTGATCCTTACACCCAGTTATCTGAAACAGATTTTAAATATCAAGTTTACCCATGGGTCTAATAAAGATTCAAGTATGCAGTCCACCTACAAATTTTCTTACTGTCAAGCTATTACACCATCCCTCTCGTTCACGAACAGTATATGTTAAAGATTCTAACTTCCGTTTTAAGGGAACACTACCTAGGCTTTTTACAGAGAAAACTGGCGTATGTAAGTCTGTAACTACACACATCGTCGTCAGAATATCCCTACTTTACTGTGACTGCAATGTCAACACCCAAACTGAATCTTATAATAAGATACCTAGAAAAGGGCTACTGCATCTGAATGACTATCAAAATGAATACCAGCCATGGAAACGCCCACATATCACCAGAATGAAGCTCAGAGATATACCTACAATTTTTGCTATCTGTTCTGTAGCTATTTACGCAAGTTAGCATTGAATGCTTGCCTTATTTCCCCTTTACAGTAATGCTTACTGCGACACGACAGTGTAGGGCTGCAGTGTACCCCAACTATCACCAGTGACAAGTTTTACAGGCATAACAACATCAAGCTGAACAGCATTCTCCATCTCGTGTTTTACAATCTTGGCAACTGCCGGCAGCATCTCTTTATCGACCTCATAGAGAAATTCATCGTGTAACTGCAAAACTAAATTCACCTGTTTCGAAGCACAAAAACCCGCGTTGTCACCCGCAGCTGAGTCTAACAATTTGCTTAACGCATAGTGGATATTAATCATCGCTCGCTTCGCTATATCTGCCGCTGACCCTTGAACGGTCGTATTAACAGCCTGTCGTTCCGCGTGCGCCCTTGTATGACTATTTGCGGAGTTAATGGCCGCCAGATACCTACGCCTCTTCATAAGCGTTAAGACATAACCATTCTTTTTAGCCTCATCTACAATCTTCCTTACAAACGCTCGTATTCCCAAGAATTTGCTCATAAATTTATTCATGTATTGCTGGGCGTTGGATTCACTGAGACCAAGTTGTTGCCCGAGAGCCTTTGCACCGATACCGTAAATAATCCCGTAGCAAATTTGTTTTGCAGCTTGTCTCTTCTTATCATCTACTTTGGTCACTGCCACATTGAATATTTCACCTGCAATTAGACGGAAGACGTCGTCTTTATTGTTCAGAATTTGCATCAACTTTACGTCTTGCGAAAGATGAGCTATCAGTCGTAACTCCATCTGCGAATAATCAGCAGCTAGGAAAACACCGTTAGGGAAGGGGACGAAAGCCGTTCTCATGCTAATCGAGCAAGGCTGCCCTGCTGAATCTGACGGATTCCTCGAAGTCTTTTGAGCACTTCCCATTACAGCATGCGAGACATCTTTTACCGTGTTGTCAAGGTCTACATCGAAATCTCTGGGTACATTCTGTAGATTGGGCTCAACGAAGGACACTCTTCCTGTAGCAGTATGTGTATGTGATTCTGAGTATATTCTGTCCATGTTGAAGTCAACACTAAATTGCTTCTGGCGAAACAAAGGAAACACAACCTTAATAAGTGCATTATTGACTCGCCTCCATTCTAGAATAAGATCTGGGAGTGGGTGAAGAGTGCGTATCTTCTCCAGAGCAGCTTTGGCTGTACTCAAGTGCCTTAATTTCCTTCCTAGAGCACGACCTGCAAGCTTAGAGAGGGCTTGCTTGTCCGTCATTCCTTCGTAAGGTAGTTTCAGCTCAAAGTAAAGTACTCGTGCAACTTCCTCTGGCGATGTTAGAGAAAAAGATCGACCAGCCAAACAGTAGCATCTCTTTTCCAAAGAAGCCATCTTCTTCTTGAGAACCGACTTTAACTTCTCGCATTCTGATGATGAAAAGCCAATGCCTGCCATTTCTAAATACGCAAGTGGCACAAGGATTGGCATCTCTACCTAAAAGATACAACGAAGGTACGACGTGTTTTTCAAAGATAGTTTGGTTGATTAATCTTCAAGTCGAACATTTTGTCAATTCAATTGCTTAGGGACATCTGTAGCTGAAACTAGTGCATCTAAATTATGACTCCTTCAGGACCATGGAATCGCGACCGCCGTTTACTTTAATGTGACGTAGTGATATGCTATCGATTTTATTTCCATTCAAACTACAGGAAATCTCTGCTTATTCTAAACTTAAAATCGAAAGCGGTCCTGCTTCTGATGTGTGCTGTATACGGGTAGGAATACTGAAGATGCATATTAAGTGACTCGGGGCACTTACATAAACAGTCAACTTCCAAAGTGCTACTAAACTGAAAGAGGCACCACATAAAACCTGAAGCTTTCGTGGGAAAACCCCAACTTTCCGTTAACAAATAAAATAGATAAACAGATTGTTGGTACTACAGAATTTGAAAATATACAACGCGAAATTCATTTTGTTGAAGCTTTTCGATCGATTCTTCTCAAGACACTACATCGATACTGACATCAACTAGTATTAGGACACGCTCTTTCACGAACTTTTGTATAAAATCTATGATTTGACCATTTTCGGCCATAAACATGGCCAAATGAGAACACTAATCATTCTTACAGGATTTAATGAGCAGAAATACGAGAACTTCAAAAGGATGTATAGTATGCGACAAACACAAGCTTTATAGTATAGTCTAAAATCAGATATTCTTACCTTCAAGAATGCCTCACTCAGGTCATCATCCTGCAATCTTTTTTCCATCACGTGCATCAACTTCTGTGACAAGACTGCTTCGATGCATGCACGAACCCGTGCTGAAGTAGTTGACTGGCATGTTAATGCCGGGCTTCCATACCCTGGCAAATTTCCTAAGGCTGCCAAGGAAGAACAAAGTATTTTCTCATATAGGCTATCGTTATTTGAAAATTGAGTTGAGTGTCGAAAATCGTTTTGCAAAATGTTCTTGCCAGACACTCATCACGGCAATCGCCGGACTCTTTCACGCGGGACGTGTTAAGGTCTTCAAATTTCTTTAAATTCTATCGTTGTACCTTCACACGAGACAATTACCATGACCAGTGTCTGGCGAAAACGGTTCGCAAAATGAACCCGTTATGGTTATTATAGCCTAATGCTAGCACTTTGCACACAAGTACTGTTTACGTATATATAGTACATTATTACTTAGTTTAATCTATGCATTGAAATGGCTATTTGAGGATCCAATAACATAAATTCCAATCGGTATTTATGGTTAACTATGTCTATTCAAGAGAGAAAACACATGTTTACATAAACACTTTCAGCAAAGAGGATGCAAGAGAATACACGAGAGATGCACATTCTCCAGAGTACTTTGGCCAGGACAATGTACGGTTGGAGAACCTACAGTTTTGTCTTTCAGCCCAAGTTGTGAAGGATACTGTTTCTAAACATTCTTAATGGCTTACAAAGACTTGAAAACGGTGACATAGCGACGTGGAGAGAAGCAGCGCACGAAATATTTATGCTTTTGAGAAGAACTATTGTCAAAAACTGTATGACACGGACAGTCAAGTTTGGTCTCCGTGGGATTTGAGTTCTATTTCCCGCACCTGAAATCACCACTCCTGAATAAAATTTCTTTCAAGAGTATTTAGTAACCCATGAAAATATTGTATGATCGGTCATTTGAGTCCGCAATAAGTGGTACTCTACCAAAGACGGCATATTTTGCTTCCTACTTCGGCATCTCTCCTCGCCCCCGTAAAAACTCCCGCGATCGCGCAGCTGCAAAAGCGTTTTGTTGGAGCAAATCTCACCACATTACTGAAAGATGGCTAAAAATCTATGAAGAAAGGTACATTTTTCACTGCAAGTGGCTGACTATACTGCCTTACTCTACACAAGGGCCTTGTACGACTGAGTGACACCAGGAATTACCTTAGCCCTGCATAGATATTACAAAACGTAGACGCAACAGTAATACTGGTCAATATTTTTACATTACCTGATATTAACTCCTCATCGTCTTCACCAAGAAATCGGCTCACTAGCGTTCTGAAGTTATGTACTTTATCACCTGGATCAAGCAGCCACGCTGCTACCCTGGGATCCTTTATTATTCCGTTCACTACAGTACAGCAGCACGTTCGTAAACATTTGTATTGACTTTTAAAGTCAAACGCATTCTTAGATGTTTCTTGTTGATGAAAGACAGACTTAAGAGCACGGAGGCGGTTTTCGAGCGTAAGTCTTGAGTCGGGGTTACTCGGTGACCTGCCCTCTCTTTGAGTTTTGTTATTTAGGATTTGATCAGAAGGAGGCAGCTCTTCGAGGCTAATAAAATATGCATCTTTTGCTTCCCACGATACAGCTACACCGACGACGTCATATTTTTTGTACGGTGACGGGATCCCACGGGAAGCAGAGCGGCGTGGCGACGTTTTGGCATTCATTACCCTACTTCCAATCGCTGATGGTTCTTGTACCTTGGATTCACATGCAACAGCAAATGTAAATGTCTCCTGCTCACTCCATTCCTTCACAAATGTGCGAAACAGTTCCCGATGGCATGCAACATCAATGACTACAAATTCTGAAGAACCAGAGGAGCTGATGCTGTTGTGAAGATGGTGCTGTGAAAGCGAGTGTCTTCGAGCCATATCTTTCGTGCCGCTAGAAATAATAGGGGCGTCACAGTCTTTGAGCCCCCCTGTTGACTGGGGCCCTATTAAGGGCGTGCTCTGGTCGTTGGCGCTAATCATACTTGGTGCGTTTGGACTAATTAACTCTGCACTACGCTTCCTCGCGTTGCCTAATTGAGAATGCAACTCATCGATCATTGGCTCCAGGGAATCAAAATCCCACGAAACAAAGCCTTCTTTACGTGACGTATTCAATTTAACAGAGGGAGCAGGTGGGTACTCTGGCGATACTGCTCCTTCATAACTTAAATGTTCTCCTTCCACGCCCTCTTTGGCCACTTCTGCCACTCTGTGACTTTCGCCATCAACGGATTCTGAATCTGACAGAAATAAGCAAAAAGGTGCTTGCTCTCCCCCTTGGGAAGCTTCTTCATTGCTCCTTGCCTTTGACGATTTGAAGCTTTTCACTGCAGACGTATCTTTAATACTGTTTGATGTCACACTGAGCACTTCTTTGCCCACTTGCTCTTGATTCAGATCTTCCGGAGATTGTGAATATAATTCTGGAGTCAAATCATGGCATCCCAAATCGGTGCTGTTGTTCAAAGATATATTTTGTGTCTTTAGTATTGATAACGGTTCGTCAAAGTCAAAATCTCCAGTTGAACACGAGCATCTCGATGAATGGGTGTTAACTTTGTTGCTCGTTATAGGTGGCTCTGGCGAATAGAGATCGATACTAGAGCATAAAGAGCTTGCAGCATCCAAAGACTCATTAGCACTACCCTTTTTTGACCTTTCAGAAATATACTCCGGAGTGCATGTTCTATTCAGACGTGACATAGACTCAGCTGCGACTGGACCAGAAACTTGGCCTTCGTTGTGACCACCATTGCTCTTGATCACTGATGAACCACAGTTAGCATTCGTTTCCCCTGAGAGTGCGCGCAAAGCTGTCATATTTTCTGATATCGAGTTGCCGAGGTCATCATTATGATCCAAATCGTCCACAAAACTCATGCGCACAGCCGACCCGATTACAAGAGAATTCGTTTCACAACTTTTAACATTCATTACGTCCCTGCTTACCTTTGTCAAAACATGTTCTTCAACTATATCCCCTGTTACTACCTTTCCTCTGTTCAGAGTCCCCTTATCTAACACATTCTCAGGTGAAGGACCATCCTTTCTTCTCAAACTGGTAGCTAAAGCCTTCTTTGTTTCATCACTAACGGCCACAACAGACAATATGCTGGCATCTACTCGTCTCTGTATCGGCGACGAATAGTCCATTCTGTTTGGCAATTCGTCAGCTTGTCTTGGCAGCTTTCCTGGTGCATCGGCACTACTTTGACGACTGGAGTCTGGTGACTTCCTCTTCATCCCTATCACTTGTATATGACTATCATGAACTGTGTGAGGGTTGTTTCTTGGCACATTCGCATTCAGGTCTCTTGATTCCACAGATACATGAGATGCAACAGTCGCAATAGGTGGAAACGGCACCGCAGCTGTAATAGCAGGGCTAGAAATAGCGGGAAGGCCCTTTGTCATCAAACCAGCTGGATCAATACCCATGGCTCGAATGTCCTTTTCTACAATCTTTCGTGCCTCTCTGACTATCAATTCAGCGGCCTCCATTTCTGTCAAGCCGTCCCATCCTATTACCCATATGGACCTGACTCTTCTTCTGGCGGCTATTTCATTTCTGGAGTCCCCTGAAGCACCCTTTGTACTTTCAAACGGGGCAGCATTCATCAATAAAGTACCGATGTCCACGGGAGAACTTGTCGCTACTGCATTTACAGTATGGTACCCTGAGTTGTACAGCAGCCTTGCCCTAGCACCGTTTAGAAGGCTAATACGAACCAGATCACACAGCTCTCGACTAACTCCAAACGACAATCGGCTTTGAAACTGTTGGACAATGAGCTCCATATTCAACCACCCAAGTTTCTGGCAAAACACTGTCACCATGCCTGAAAACGTTGCCGCAGAACCTTGTAATGACTGCACGAGGCCCTTGTTAATGTCATACTTGCGACTAACATGAGGTATTGGCACTTCATTGACCAGATCTTGTAGTAGGAGAGCTGCATAGAAGCGACGATGAATAGCAGCCAGACGCCTTTGCTCCTCCGTTCTCATGCTTACACGGCTGCGTATGGCACGTGCTAAGAAGCCTTCCTTGACTCCAACTAAGTCACCTACTCGTTTAAACTGAGCAGGGAGTCTCTCCCATAGAGACATGTACTTGTACCAATCCAGATCTGGCCATTGGTCTTGAAGGTAGATTGGTGTGACCTAAAAATGCAATCAATAGTATTTCTGACAAATTTTTTCTATCATCACAAAAATTAAAAAGGATCAAATTCATCTTAGACTAATTAAAAGAAGTCCTTCGTTCCACAGTATCCTCCACCGTTTGTTATGGACGCAAGTCATGGGCATAGACTTACACAGTTTAAACACGAGTAGATACCTTTGAGATGTGGCATCGAATTATTACGTTTATGGAATGTGGCCATTACGAGTCCCATGGACAACATTTATGGAGCAAGTATACGGGTATACCAACCCAAAAAAAAGGAAGAACTCGCGATAGCAATGCAGGAAGGAAAAGAGAGGAAGAAAATTGCCAGAGAAGTCCAAGTACGCTCGACCCAACGATGATGATGATGAGTCCCATGGACAGCAGTGAACAATTACTTAGGTCCTTGATGAGCTCTGACTTAATGTTTCGAAAGGAAATAACTAGAAGAAAGATGGTGTCCATTGCTCATATATTACGAAGGGAACTTGGAATGGAAACGCAACGGGCCTCAGGAGAGAGGTAGAAGAAGAGTGAGACCACTGACTGCGTGGCATAAAGGCATTGTTGATTGGAGTCGAGTGCAGTCCAACAGAGGCTGTACATCTCACAGTAGACCATGAAAGACGACGTCTCATATGTCGCAATCACAACATTAAACAACCTAGAAAAGACATCAAACCATGTCTCACGAATATGTAATTTCTTTAGTATGGAAGTGTATTGCACAGCAAACTGCATTCCTGTTAGATGAGTTATCCGTTGTGATTAAAACCACACATTGACGATATAGGTATTTAATAATGATTTGATATACTTGAGTAAATAGCGATTTTGATGGAGTTCCAAATAAATTATGTATGTTGCCACTAGGATGATCGTCTAGGAAATTCAGCTTTCTTGCTAGGTGATCTCTCTATTCAAATTGAAATATCAGAGCTAATATCATTTGGTCCAGTCTGAAAAGGAATTACTTGCATAATGCACAGAAACGTCTAAATTGTAAGTACGATTTCAAACTTTATTATACCTTCGCCATTATTCAGACTGCCCAATCTCATTTTCGTGAAAAATATTCACCCAGCACTTAGTACATAAGGTAAGAAGCTGCTCAAAAATACGGCTTGCTATATGCTGATGTCTGCAATTGACTACCTGTCTCCCAACAACAAATCATCAACAACAAACTGATGTATTTTCCCCTTAGCTATACAACTTGGTCTTGAATGTATCTCTGTATTTGGTCCCATCTTACCCTCTGTTTACCTACGTATTTTATTTAAATCCTTCACTCAATGCAAGGCAGGGTTGCCACTTTTTATTTTTAAACCAAATATAGGTACCGGTACTACGATGGTGTTCTTAATTTTATTCTCCTGTGAGACAAACTATTTGGCAAGTGTAAATTTGATATATAAAAAGGTTTTGACGTCTTCCAGACCAAGATAAAGATACTATTTACTGCTTAACATAGACAAGAATTCGTAAAACATCACGTAAGACTGTACATCTGTTACTTGTATTGCCATGGGATCCATGGCCTTGAATGCACGCTTGTCTTGCAATGGTCTACGTACTCTTACGTAATTGATTGTAGAGGGGTCGAAGAAGCTGTAGGGTGGCTATATTGTCAAATTTTCATAAAATGGGGGGTCATAATAACGTGCTATTGGGGCGATTTTTGTGCTTTTCCCCAGGATTTTCCTAGGGCATGAAACGTCTCATCACATTCCAAAACGACTGTTCAGGTGATATGGATAGGAAAATCAGAATGGACCACGAAAAGATTGATTAACCTAAAGAGAGATGCGAGAACAAAGGCTGACATTATAGATATATTGGAGCAAAGAAGGCTCACGCACTTCAGCCACGTGATACAGAGAGGAGAAAAAATTATCCGTTTATTTGTCGTACTAAGATGAATAAGTTGAAAACAGACGGCGTGGGAGAGCAGATCACATTTTAAAAAAATTATCTGCTCTGGCCGAAGCCACTACTAGGAACGGGTTACTTTCCCCCCTCTATCCATGTTATTCATGCCCTTCATGCTTGCATTCCACTCTCTGACCTATCTCTCGAAACATAGTTTCCCACTTCACCAGAGCAGATGACAGAGCTCAGTACCTATGGGATAGTGGCAGGGAAGCTCAAGATCGGTTCGAAGTCACGACCCTCTGATAGTGAGTCTGACACTCTACCGCTATGCCACTACTGTGTATATTCACATGGCAAAGGAATTGCACTTATAATACCAGAGAGAAGTGCTC
>JAAAKL020012178.1:0-13191 GCA_010016065.2 Carybdea cf. marsupialis auct. non (Linnaeus, 1758)
TTTCTCGGGGGGAGGGTGAGTTTTCGTAATTCCAAGTATTTCGTTTGACTACTGAAAATTACATAACGTTGAAAATATGGAATTGTTTGCACATGAAATGTCAAAACATCTGGCCGTGAACATCGTTTAAGCAGCAGTAGAGATGACCTCAACGATATGGAAAAGAATTTAATGTATTGAATAGTTAGTAATGACAGAAAGGTGATACATTTGTAAACGGTGATATGAATTAGATGTACACCATTGCCGTTCAGCAAGTATCAGTTTCCAACATTTGAAATCAATTTGGCCCCTTAATGGTCCAGTTCAGTAAATACTTGCCTCAATCGAAAGTTTCGATGTCACACTATAAGTTCATTATTTCTCACAAAGTTGAGGTTACTAGGAGTTGCCGGTGGTATGATACTGACGCTGTAATTTTTTTTGAGTTGTGTAATGCACACTTACTGTACCGATTGTCCCAATGCTTGAAGCAAGTACCGTGCAGGTACCATGCATTGGCGGTAAATGAAGAGGATTACCTTTTTTCCTCGCAAAGTACATTTTGCAGCGAAGAAATGATGACTTTGTTGTTGTTTACTTTATTTTTCAAAGATAACCGAAGAGCGTGGTAGTAGTATTTTTAAACGAGTGAACCTGGTAATTTCAGTTCGCCACTCGAAGGGCTTTACAACTTTGATGTAACTTTTTCGTTTTCATCAATACTTCGTAAACCTATTTCATTGAAATGTGCCACTATAGTGATCCAACCATCAAGTTACACTTATCAAAGTGATTTTTCAATTCGTTGCAATTTTTGAATATCTCGTGTACCCCGTGTAAGCAGCTTGTTTCGTAGGGGGCTGTACTTCCTTTGATTTTTACTCACATGTAGATCAATTCTGTAAAACCCGTTTGTCTTTATCTGCATATTTTCTGTTAAAGCGTAGTCAATTTTTATTCTACTCTCTAGATCCACCGATGGATATAGCACAGGCACTGGATCGTTTAACGGAACCCGTCCCAGTTTTGTCTCAATCATTATCTAGTGCAGTAACGAGGGCAAAGTCTCGTGTCATCAAATCCACTTTGTCGGAATCGCCGTTGCCCGAGCCATTGCTGAACCAGATTCTACAGGTTCGTATATTAGCTTAAGTAAATTATGTCATTACTTTGGTAAGACGGCATGACGCATGCGTGAATGGACCGAAATTCGAGTCGATTTATTCCTATCTCGTGTCCTTCGGGAAGTGACTATTATTCCCTTTAAATGCCCCAGAAGTCGTGATACATAGAAGGCCGATAACCGTTTCAGAGCAGTTGGAATTAGCTACTTGCCGGCTGCAAAATGAATTTAAGAGAAAACTCGGATTTCCCGTCCATGTTTGGGATTTTATGTCTTATAACTCATCACTATGACATGCCACTATTAACATGCCATATAATGGATTATGTACCGTTTTCAGCGAAAGCCAAGAAGGCCTCTTATGATATCAGTCCGTACAAATGGTGTTAGTTACGCCACCCCAAGCAACATAATATCTGTATGTCTAGCAAGCATAGCTGGTAGTGATGATCAAGACCGTCAATTATGCACCGTGTTTTATTAGTTTCAACGGTAAGGGGTCAGATCCTATAGTACCTCATAGTTTCCAGAATGATTCTTGACCACGATGTCAAGTTTCAGCTCATAACCAGGTGAGTTAACGGGCTATTCAAAAAGTAAGAATACTTACTTTCTGTAGCTTTCACTGAGCTGATGACGTCATCAAATCTATGATAATAAAACAAATAATTCATCAAATCTATGATATTACCAAAACAATGACGTAATAACAAGGGCTGTTCCCTTTCGTTTTGCCCTTCCTCCTCCCCTCGACTGAGCCTACTTTTTGAATGATCCCAAAAACCATGTTCATCACGTAAGAGCCGAACCAGATTATCTTGATTACATTTGATTATTGTGAAATTTACAGCTGGTACAAAATTGGGTTTGTTCATCATTTTTACGTCCCCGTAATGCCATGGGTCCCACTTTGCGCATACCTGGCTGTTTGAAACCCGGTCTTTGGTTTTTGGAGTCGTCGAATTTAGTATAATGTAACGTCGCTGTCGCAACCAGCGCAGCAATGCACATATGTATTCTACATTTTTATCTATTGGAGGAAGTGTGATCTCTCTCATAGTTGCTCAGTCACCCATTCTCACTTTACATCATTTTTAATTTTGCAATTTACAGACCAATCACAAAACCCTTAATTACAATAAATAAATTTGATAGGTTGAGAATAATCAAGGAGTAGTTAAGATTCGTGCGTTAGTATTTAATTGGTAGTTAGTATTAGGAGAACGGTTAGTGATCACAGGAAGAGGAAACCATAAATGATATAGATATGACATATGAATCACGGGTAGTGCAATACCCTATCGTGGCAATATGTACCGAATCATGCACTTTTCTCTTGGTCTTTAAATTTTCAGCTGATGTTTCCTGATGCTTGTCAAAGTTCATCTAATGCTTACGATACCCAGATGGAAATGGCAAAGGAACAAGAAGAAATTGAGCGTCAATTATCAAGTAGCAAGGTGAGAGTTTTCATTAACATTCAGAAGTTTAATGTTACAGATGCATAAGCTAAGCACTTATGATTGCGGCACCCATTTATCAGTTCATTGTGCACCCTCAACAAAAGCATAATAGGTAGTACGTTTCCTAACAACCCCGGGGTTAATAGGCTACCATGCCCTTAGAACCCATACCTAGCGTTTTGCCAAGTAAGACCACCTTCTGTTGCTATTAAGGTTCGTTTTGAGAATACGGTTCTTTCAGGTTAGGGAGTCCTTGTTTTCATTTCATTTGATAGATTTCATTTCATTTGATAGATGAGAAGTGGTCGATTATGTCAGCCATCGTAGATGTTTATCTGAACTTTTAGCCCTGCCATTGAAATTTAAGATGATGTATGTTTGCGAGGCTGCGGCCAGATCGAGGCTAAAATCGCTATCTTGGTAGAACCGTATTGTAAGTCGATTAACATGAACTGTGAAAGATAACGTAGTTTAGATGCCTTCCTTTGAAATCCGATTTCCTAATTATCAAGAAATCACACGATTCCCCTTTCATTATCAAGACAGATGAAGGTTGCAACTTGCGAATTTTTAACTCTATTTTTGATGCCTGAAGTTGTGCCTGACATTAAGGTAATAACAACGTGTCCTCTTTCTTTGTCTGTTATTAGAGTAAATTTCGTTCACTTAAATCGGCACCAGAGAAATCCCTCACATATATATTGGCCTTGTACTTATGTATAGTGTGCCATGGATATGGAGGTGAGTTGCGTCAAGATGTACCTTATACGTTTGATATCACCTTTCTTGATTGTTAAATATGCAAGTGTGTGCTTCTCGGCCTTTCGGCTAGGGTTGAGAATAGCATCTGTTCGTATCAGGCGACTTAACAGAATCTGAGAGGTGTTCCTGATGTGACTTGCAGCTCATCTAATGGCTCAAAGGCCATTACCTGGTGATCCAAATCTAAGTACGCGCCTTTATGCCCCAATTACCAAGTTGTCTGTTAGTTACTCTCTTATGTGATTTTTCTGTTTATTTAGGGTTGATTTAATACACGACCCTCCTTTAATCAGTGGTCTCTGCATTTCAGATTCTATAATCGTAGATAGATTTTAATTGAGCGCACTATTTCAAATGGACACAACGCACCAGTGAGCCCCCTTCCCTTGCAAACTTTCGTAAACGCTGGGAGCTACAATTTGAACGCTTTTGTGATTAAATGCTTGCTCTAGACCCATGCCTTCGAAAACAATTTTTCTTGTAAGTTGATGATTGGCCAAGTCGGATGGCTGAGCTCGTGGTGCTTTACCGCTTCATAGGTTATCTTGCTTCATGCTTTAATGTTATCTTGTTTTAATGTTATCTTGTTTTAATGTTATCTTGTTTTAATGTTATCTTGTTTTAATGTTATCTTGTTTTAATGTTTTTTCTTGGTCATCATTCTTGTCCAGGTTTAAAAGCGGTGGTTCATCTTTGGCACGAGTTTGTTTTAGAAATGAGATATAGATACGAAAATAACATATTAATTCCAAGGTAAACCTTACTGTATCAATGTTAGTTACGCCAGATTTTTACACAGCTTCAACTCTCTGTACTAGTATGTTAGACTATGGCTTTTGCCTGCTATTGTAAGGAAAGGCTTGATGATAGAGCTGCTAAGGAAGGAAGTGGCAGAAGCACAAGAATTTTCATTTTACCTCAGTGGCATTCATTTTTAATTCATTGGTCTGCATTTATTGGTATTCTTTTCCTATTTGAAGAGATAGATTGATGTGTTATCAATGTGACTTTCTAAATTTATAGGATAGATACTAAACAAATGCTGTACATGATAGGGCTCAAGTTATTAGTAGGAAATCACATCGCTGTATTTCTCGCGAACATAGTAAGTGTAGTGAGCCTCGGGGTCTTGTTCCGAAGTTCAGATTCGCAAAAATCGCCAAAACCCTTTCTGAGTTCTTCGGAAAATTTCAAATAACTCCGCTATTTGCGAATTAAGAGGCGTTAATTAGAGTCTTGCATGATAAGTTATAGTCATCTGTATATTGGTGTTAAGTTGGCTTACGATGCCGCCATAGACAAGTACATAGTTAACTTGCCATAAATTTCAGAGGGTCAGGGTACGATTCCTTGAATGGTCATTGTTGACGTCTGAGAGGGCATCCTTCAGGGATAACAATATACTATTTCACGTGTTTTTCATGTGTCTGCCTCACATTGACATCAGTTATGTGTTGTTACTTGGCGAGATAAAGTATTCAATTTTAAGCTTTAATTTTCGTTTACAGGTTATCATCGGGAGCCCCAAATCTGAATCATTGTTTACTTCACCAAAAGTTACAGGTAAGAAACTCGCTGTTTGCAGTATAAGTTGACCCTTGATCCTTGAATGACCCTTCTGTATGTTTACTGGCGCAACAGTGAAACTCCTTATTTTCAGTTCAGGTCAGTTCCAATTCAATTCAATGTCTATATGATTCGTATAAAACATATCTGATTATTGAAGACAGTCATCGCTGCCTTTGACGAACGTAAGGAATAATATGCTACTTAGGGTATACACACTTGACCCTCTCCCCCACAAACACACATATTCTGGATTGTATTTGCTAGTTATAAGGGTCTTTTACTCTACTAAACTTTCTCCTCTCTTTAAAGACATTGGCCCTCTACCTAAAGCTTTCCACAAGACACCCTCACTTCCATTCTAGTCATCTATTCGCTCCAATTTCCAACCAGGTAATATTGTTTCGACACCGCCTTCATTGACGTTTAGTGTGAGGCATAATTTTATGTACTTACTTGTATTAAAGCCATGCTCTCAAGCAACAATTAGTTTAGGGATTGCCTTTTAACTTTTATAATGCATATTTTTGATCGAATGAAGAATTCATACTTTATATTAATTCATATTACCTCGAGCAATAAGTTTTTTGGTTTTTTTTGTAGATGTTAAATTGCTGCATTGAGAGGAGGAAGCAGTTCTTAGAAGAAAGGGACACTGAAATGTTTCAGAACGCAGTTTCAACTCAGGATGTAGACGGTGATGCAGTGATGACGGATGCCACGAAGAACATAGGTGCCAATACAAGCGAAAGCGACGAAGAATTTTTTGAGGCACTTGAAGAACAAGATGGTGGTGCTAAGAAAGATAAGTCAGATCGAAGGCAGAGTTCTCAGTCAAAATCTAATTTAGGAAGGGAAGGCGTTTTACGAAAAACAGATATGAAGCTGCTTGAAACTGGAGAGGCTCTCTGTATACCAATAACACAGGTAAGATCATTGTTTAATTTCTTGTATGTTTTGACAGTTTATTTTAGTAGAATTACGATGGTCATTTTTGCTGTATGTAATTCTTCTTCAACGTTAGGTTGAAAGCGTCGAAAGTCTTTGAGTAAAATATGTCGGCAAAAGATATTTAGCTTAATCTGGAAAATACGGTTCCAGTGATAAATGATATTGATAATGGATGTATGTACCTAAGAGTTTGGTTTGCTTATTCGTAGGTAATTGCCTAGTTACTTAGTATATTACCTCTTCAGTTAATTGCGAAATTGATGTTCCGGCTGTAGTATTACTGGCTTCCAGGGCAGTTTGCCAGATTCTTCATATTTATTTATCGTATCAGTTTAATCAATGAGTGTATTTACTTTATTCGTGTAGTGGGAAGGGTCCCCCCTCAATTAATTTTAAATAGAAAATAATATCCAAACGTTCAATATTTACCGGTATTTGTCTAGATTTATCAGGTTTTATTTTGATTATTTGCCTATTTACGTTTTGGTCACGCGACTAAATTATGAAGTGATCGTTTTTGTGATCAAATTATTTTGAAATTGTTTAAAATTTCCAAATTTGTTTAAGGACATTGACTTATTTAATATCATTTAAAGAAAGACTTTGAGGTAAGTACAATGAAGAGTATTTTATCGCGATAGATCCAAACATTGAGGACTAGTTAAATATCGTTTTAGTGTTTAACTCCTTTTAAACAGCGTAATTACTTTGTTATAACGCCCTGCCCCCACATCACACTATATATATTCAAGGCTCCCATTGGTTGTGGAAGAGGATGCTTTGCTAGTAATGATATCTTTTGGTGTGTTTTACTAAAAGTACTCCTTTGTGTTCATGCCGGCAGGAACCACCTCCAATGACAGAAGATATGTTAGAGGAACAAGCGGAGATATTTGCCAAATTAGGTTCTACAGAAGAAGGAACTAGAGTCCGAGCAGAGATGCAGAGTGCTTCTTTGTTATCAGACGTGGAGGCATTTAAGGTAACACGTACATGTCTTTCTATGTGAAGTGTGTGTACCACTTATTACCATATATATAAATTATTACGTGTAACACATTCTACCCGTCTTTTATGAGTATTTGTACGTTTTTTTGCATATATGACCGTTATATGTTCACAAGATTGCATTCAACGCATAGTCCATGTTTGTGAGAATAAGCCTTAACACGGAACCCAAATTCTTTGTGTCTTATAACCCTCTCAATACTTAGACTGATAGACTGCGAAGTTATTCAGAAAATTAAAGGGCACAGTAAGATTTATGCAAAAGTTTCAGATTTAGATGTTGTTATTTGGTAATAGGGAGCAGGTGTAGAAGTTAAGATATAGAAGCTGTTTATTGGTAACTTCCCGTAGGATGTGATGCAGTGTTCAGTTAGACCCATTAAGGACAGAAATTGATATGGCTCAGTCGGGTATTGATTAATGAAGCGTTCAGACGGCTTCCTTGCAATGCCCGTGCTTAGATTACTTTGGTATCAAATTTACAATGACAAGAAGATGAGTATTTATTACAATACAATTTAACTGTTTACAATCGTAAAATTACTTACCACTTCAAAACGCAACAATTTTACGTATTGCATAGCTTATCTTAAGTATCTTATATCATCATCCGATTTGATACTACATCTCGCTACAAACCTCAGTGAATTAGTTTCCCAGTATAATGAGGTACTGAACTCTTTAATAGATTCCTATGCTCCTCTACAGAAACGCTTTATCACGATTCGACTGCGATCTCCGTGATACACGGCAGAAATTGCTCAAGAAAGAAGGAAAGAAAATCCCTTGAACGATGTTGTAGATCATTCCGTTTACATCATGATGACCAAAACTTTTCCACGCAATGTGACAAAGTACTTATCAGCTAGTACAGTAGGGTGGCCGGGGGGGGACTGTGGGCATGCCCCCCCGCACTTCTCCATAGAGTCGATCAAATAATTCGTTCAAATCCAACCGAGGTCAGTACTGAGGATAAGTTTTAGGTGGTTTGACATCATGAATCTTGTCATTGTTACGTGGTGTGCAGGTGAAGTGTCTAGCTTGCTTGATTTTGCAGTAAATCCTTCATAGCCCTGGTCAATGCGTCGAATTTTCATGGGGCGAACGTAATGGATTTTGCCTCGTTGTCGGACGTCTTTTCAAAGAGAGTCTATTGTTCTAGTCACCGTTAAATTTGATTTTCAGATAAGAGTTCCACCAGTTTGAAACGGCTGGCCACGCCCCTGAGCTAATAGTACTCTTTCGAGTCTTACTGAACTGTACATTAGCAAACCAATAATAATTATTCTTGTGTTAGAAATCGGTATGGCCATTAAATGGGAGATAGATCAAGTTTACAGTGTAGAAAAAAACCAATTCATGTCTTCAAAATTTATTGCTCTAGGCTGCTAACCCAGGATGTATCTTAGAAGATTTCGTTCGATGGTACTCTCCTAACGACTGGATCGCATCACCTGAAACAGCTGCAGAGCGACAAGAGATGAGGAAGATAATGAAGCAGATGGCACTGGAAAGAGCAAATCGTGCCCCCGTGGTACGCTTAGAAACCGGTAAGAGATTGTGTTGAGATTGATCCGAATGTAGGTTATTTTTCCCAATTACGGTACCAAATGCGTGGGCCTTACTCCTACGTGGAAATTTCACATAGAATGTCAAGTGACCCCAAATCATATAAACTGTGTAGTAAAGGTCGGAAAAGTAAGAGAAGAAGAGAGATATTTACATATGAACATGTAGAATTGCTGGGTAAGAAGAATCACATTCGTGTTAAAATCTTAGCAATTATCGTGAAAAATCTGCAAAAGGATTTTTGGAAAGGGTAATCTGGTTTTTTTGCAGGGAATATGTGATGGAATTTTACCCCCTGCTGGTCGCAAAGATTGCATCAAACAACAGTTTAAGTCTAAGTGCTTACGGCGCTGGCCCGGATCGAGCCCAGTATCTCCCACACCGAAAACGAAGACTTTACCATTGCACTAAATAGTGCAATAGTAAAGTCGACATTCCGGAAAGTCGATCCCGAATTCTCACCACCACCAGCAGCCATATTTTTTGTTTCGCTGTTAGCTTCACCAGTGCAATTTCATTATTATAAGTACTCAGGCAGACACAGAATCAGTCATGAACTACATAGTATAGAACTCATTAAACATGAAGTGCTTACGGCGCTGACCCGGATAGAAGTCTTCATTTTCGGTGTGGGAGATCCTGGGTAGAACTCTTCGTGTAACTCTTAATGAGAACCAGTTTTTCTCAAAATGTTCATTGTTCAACCGTTAAAAGGCCCTGCCATACAAGCATAGCTTAGAGTCGTGTAATCAATCTCGTAACAACGTGAATATGAACGTCCTCTTTCAGAACTGGTTGTATTGCAGAGCTGTTATTACTGTATTTTCCATTTTTGGGTGGATCTACGCTTAGAGTAGATCTCTAATCATGCAATTTAATCTAACCACGTGGGAATCTGTACCAAAACGCGTTTCAAGAAAACGTGATCAAGCAATCCTTGTTAGCAAAATTCTAAGAATACTTTGGAAAGTGCTTGCGGACAACTTTCAGTTTAGTAAAATAATCTGATTATTTAATAACGTTGCTTATTCCCTTCATTTTATTATGTTAATCACCATTTTCTGCTCGTCTATTTTCAGTGAGCGATGATACAGTTGATATAGTCAATCTTGACACACCTGATGGTTGGTCTGTCGGGGAAGAGGAGGAAATAACTGAGGATGAATTACATAGTATTGTTGACGAAGTTGACAATATCACAACTGAGATCAAATCTGAAAACGTTTCACGAAAGGTAATAGCTTAGCATGTGAACTGTTAAATCTTACCCTCTGTGTGTAGCTACGAGGCTTGTGGCATGGACTATGAGGCATGCGACACGCTCCATCAGGCATGTGGTATGTGTTATGAGGACAGTTGCTCGAGTGGATCTACTTCTGTCATTTCCTAAATGCCTCTGTCATTCAGGATGGTCGCTTCCCATATGTGCTAATAGAGCCATTTTTTGCCTTGGTCACAAGGTGGCAGCCTGTGTATTCCGCGTAACGACAAGTATTCGTTTTTTAAATCAGACTATACAGAGCGGAGATGAAATACGCGTAATGGCAAATACAATAACGTGCGACAGAGGGAGTACTTTTGCCACACTTGGTTGTAAGCCATCATTGAATACACTGCCACCAACATCGTTCGCTCTTTAAACAGGGAAAGTGACCTTCAAGAATCCGTTTCTATTGTAAAATTTCCTTAACTTGTTTTGCACAGGATGACATTATGGTTTACCAATCTCCACCCTTGTTGCTATAACTGTTAAATTTTGTTATTGTGACGTAAGCACAACTTAAGTCTTTTAGATGCTCAAGAGTCCTACTTAAGACTGCGTAGAAGGACTGACCATCCAGCGATAGACCGTGTGAACACATAATATTTCGTAGTAAAGAAAAGTCCTTTCTTTTGGCGGTAACATAGGAGGAAGTGGGATTTGTAAGTTAAAAATACGCGCTAAACAACGGAGAGTATTCTAATATTAATCATTGCAGCTGTTGCTCATGTCACGGTTTCTGCTCTTTACTCTTTAGTGGGAAAGCGAAGGTCATCTGAGCTTGCGCATGAGAATTCCAGGAAATATCTGGCAAGAAGTGTGGGCTAAAGCTAGGCAGGTCCCGATTCGTCGCCAGAAGCGTCTTTTTGATGACACAAAAGAGGCCGAAAAGGTGAGTAGATGGAGCAAGAGACAGTCAAAAATCCTTTGTAGTTGCGTGATAATATTTTGTATTATCCTCTAGGAGTAGTTTGTTTGTCTTAAATGAACGGTACTAATGTTGATCTGCAAATGTATGTCCGTGACTATTCGCGCACAATGTAAGTAAGATTACGAAGTTAACATAGGATAAGTGAAATTTGTTAGCGAACTGAAAATCACTAAGGTTTCCACTTCTATCGCAATATACTTCATTTTCATCTCTGTGATTACATCATGTGTGGATTTCGAGACCATTTACTCACAACATGCCCTGAATCCCAATTCATTTTGGATGACGGTGTCACAAGGAAACGGAGTGTCCAAGTTTTCAAAGCGACTCTAAATCTTTATTCGGTGATTTGCATTTCTGTGTGCACCGATAGATTGGTAAATAATTATGAAAAAGACAAATGTTTTTTACATATTGATGATAGATTCGATCTAAATCTAATAATTCTCAACGTCATCATCAACGGCAACAGTAACAGCGAATAATCTTCGAGTCTCTGCTGTGCGTGGATAAAACAAAAAGTGATTTGATCAACAGGACTCGAACTCGTGGCCCATATCGTTTCCTTAAAAATTGACCGTAATAACCTCAGTTGTAGGGCAGAAAGTAGAGCAACTACTCGCGATCGTGAGGCTCTCGTGTTTGAAGCTCGACGGTGATGTATCTTGTTGTCCTGGTAGATTGTCAACATCACCGTCTAATATCCCCTCTTTTTATCTCTATTTATATTTATCGTACCAATTTTATATTATCTGTAGTTTGTTGTGTTTGTTCTCTTTGTTTTCAACGAAAATGAAATTAAGGTGGCTTATCTGTCAGTCTATCAAACCACAGAGCAAGACGTCATTTACTTTTGGCTGACCCATTGTCTTTGTGTTCATAAAATGACGAGGAAGGATAGAGAGAAGCTTAAAAGATCACATTTATGTAGGTTGACTTGTTTCTCGACCGGGAATTAGGCTTTCAGCGCTTGTGTGGGCAATAATCCGTTGCCTATGACGTGTTGCTCTGATATCAAGAAACGTGCTTCCTGCAAGTTGTTGGGATGTTAGACCACGCTTATCTTCATGGGATGTTAGACCACGCTTATAAATACAGAAAAGTAATCATTCAATCAGTTACTGTAGTGGTCGTGAAACGTGTTGAAATCGTCATTGGAACAGGAATAGTGTTTGCGTGGAAGAAATCATCGACATTTTGATAAGTGATGATGCTGCCTACCAGCCACAGTCACAGTCACCAAGAAGGAAAAAAATTGTTTTTCGTAAGCATGGAGTTTGGGGACCGATATGTACTTCCACTGAGTTATAAAGACGTTGCAGCGTTGCAGTAACTGCATAAAAAAGGATGCAATATGATGACTTCAAGTCCATTTATCACATATTTTTTTCGTTCTACTCTGTTTACATACACACTTGTTTTTCTTGCCAGCTTATCGTATAGAAATTTGAGCCCGTTTATGGTAAAAATAGTTTTATTGGGAATATTCTGTGTTGATTATGCACAGTCCAGTATACGTTTATCCAATCAGAGGACTTGTACGGGACACCCGCAAGGGATTCCGGGCATGAGATGTCTGGCGTTGTAGATAGACACAAACGGACATGGGAGGAGAGAAAGTCTCTGGATGTCCAGACATCGGTCGTCACGCCAACGACAAACCACATCTTTAATTAACATGACATTAGGGTTGTTGAAACCTTTTTTCGCAGCAATGAACTGTTTTTTCGTATGTGAATTCTTCCTTCGGAAATGGCGCTTTCTGCGACCATTACCATGGTTATTTTACTGATCTCAGATTCCAAAGCATCGGAAACGATGGCTAGCTCTCGACAGCATCAGTGTTCCGTATTTGAGCAAAGTTAAACCGAATCAAAGTAAGGCTCGGAGGTTAGACATGTACGAAGTAAACAATAGTATTTGCCATGGACTCTCAAGGGCTGATACACAAAGCTGCTTCAGTAAGTCTAAAATATGTAGCGGCGCAACAATGATGTTGAGCCTCGTTTTAATTCAGTTGCTTAAAAGTGAAAGTTGGCGTAACTTGGTCTAAAGGAGTTACTTGGTCCTGACCATCGGTTGCAAAATCGTCTGGTTTTTATACAGATATCCAAGAATGTTACCTGCTGCTTATTTGATAGGCATTTGCTACCATCGAACATCAGACAAGACCGTGTAACTTCAAGAGTATGCTCCAAAAAGCCTTTTACCTTCAGCCTCTTTGTACTCTTCAGCTTTTTTAAGTACTGCCTTTCTTTACCCACAGGTTCTTCACTTCTTAAGTAACCTCGGCCCGGCAGGCATCGCCCTGAATCTATTTCCAGTACTAATACACGAAGCCATTCGACGTTTAAAGAAAGAAGGTAGGGTATTACGTTTAGTTTCGTGTCGTTAATATTTTCAGTAGGCCTGATTTGGATATCATCAACAACGAAAGTTTATGTTGATGATCAAATTGAATCCTTCAAAATTTAATTTGACGGATAAACCTCTTTAGGAGAGCATTTTGATTGTTACAGATAGCAAACAAAAATGTAAGCTGTACTACAATTTAAAAACATTTTTGAAGTAATAA
>JAAAKL020012179.1:0-13190 GCA_010016065.2 Carybdea cf. marsupialis auct. non (Linnaeus, 1758)
AATTCTGACGATTTTGTACTCTGAGGAGTGTCAGACGAAAAAAGCTTTTCAGTACTAAAATGTTTTCGCTATTTCTTGCAGTTTTAATTATATGTTTAAATAGATACTAGAGAAATAGAAAAGTATGTCATCCACGCATTTGTGATGTGCACTCTACCAAATAAGCTAGGTGGCCCCCGTTGATAACGTGATCTATTTCTCTAGTCGCTGCATTAGCTCTCAATACTCCACCGGAGGACATCAACATCAAGCTCTACGCAATTTTAGAGATCAGCCTCACTACGCCATGTGACTTGACAATGGAAGGACTGCTACCTGGTTCATCATGCTGTCGACATGCAATTGAAAGTTGTAATGTGTTTTTAAGAAGAGAAAATTTGAAATGGTTGAATAGATAGTAGAGAAATAGAAACAGTCAGAGGTTCGAATCCCGTTTTATTTAAACCCATAATTTCAAATCGTCTCTTCTCAAGAACACTATAGTAATAATAATAATATTAAACACCCATTACCATATCATATCAATTTAGTGGTACTGTTTTGTTTTGATGCAATTAGCAATATTGATTCAGGGCACTTTAATCTCCGTAATGTTTCTACGACAAACTAAAATGGTTAGTTTCGCGCCATTTGGATTACTTCTTATTGTAGCTGCCGTTAAAATTTGAAAGGAAAGGTCACATGGTCATGAATCTTTCTGTTAAGCTAGGCTCACCAATCAACATCAGAGAGGTTAACTTACCGTCTGAACTTACTGTATGAATCTTACATAGCAATTTGGATGATATACGATTCTGCCAGGTACAGTATATGATCACACCACTGTTTTGTACCACCAACAAACTATTTAAACATATAATTATACTAAATCAAAAAGCATTTATTAAGCTGGCCCGTACATGGAAGTAGTACATGTCTTCACATCTCAGTGGTAATAAAACCTTAGCAATTCACGAATATATATCCAGTTTTTCTTTAAATGTTTTCAAAATTTAGGTGAGGTACAATAGTTTTAGGAAAACTGTTTATGTAGGTCTGTTTTCAAGAACTGTGTGCACAGGTCATTTCCGAAGAACAATCGTCCAATGAAGTTTCTCAAGGTAGTACTATTTTCTTTTTAAAGAAGGTCTTTTGCGAAATGAACAATAAGGGCTGCTTTACTCACGGTGGTTTTTGAGAGGATTGATAGATTTCTGGATGGGTTTAACTGTTCTAGGGCAGTTAATCGCAATTTCTTCTTTGGATAAAACGAGGTATGGTCGTTTTGTTTCTGAACTCCCAACTGTTAGTAGTTTATAGAAGATCCTTGGATATCATTTCATTCTTTCTCATCAAATGTATCTCAAAAGGTGCTTTAGATAGAGAGTCTTTTAAGTGTCTCACTATTGATGGCAAAGTCACTCAGGACCTTGTTTCTTGTCCAACATTTTTATTCTTCTTACAAACAATGTTTAGCATTAGGCCTACGGTTTGGGCAAAGCTTATAACGTATACTCATGTTAGTTGAAGTAGTCCAGGGCATCCTCATTGAGGCTGTATGGTACATTTAAATGGCAATAACTAGGCTACATAGGAAGTATTGTTGTTATTAGTGATGTAATACCGCAAAGGTCTTTTCAGACATCATGGATAGCAGCTGAAATCAGGTCTCTCGTGTAGTAGGAATGAGTTATCATGTTCTCTTCCATATCTTTCCCTCCTAGAGAAAGTTCTTTTTGCGACGTCTTTCTATTACCACTTGGTCTTGTTAAAAACAAGCTACGATGAGCTCTGAGATTGCATGACTTTGCTTTTACAAAAGGATGTCTAATAATGGAGGTGACAAGGTTGTTGCATATACACAAGAGTACGAGTTCAGTTGAAATTTAATTGCTAACCAAGAAAAACAGACAAAGAATTAATATGACACAAAACTTGTACAATTATTACGTGCTATGCAAAATTATTGTTGAAATTTTGCACTTTTAGTGCTATTATGCCTTCCACAGGAACTACATTTTCTTGTATGTGGTAAACGTACAATGTTAGCAATCTATTGGTAGCTATTTATACACATATAAGACTATTACTTATAGTCATCTATTCTCGCCGTGTAGTAATTTAAGAGCAACGTCGTCTTCCCCTAGCATACTTTCCTCCAGGCAGACGTTAGCAGACGAGTTATCGGATTCCCTGCAGCAAAGTAATCAAGAAGTTTTTATTTCCATCTAAAGCAAGTGCAGAAAATTTACCTCACTTATATAACTGATTATGTTTTTAAAAATCTTGTACGGTAGAAGAGGAAATCGTCCTAAGCAGTTCAAATTGTATTATTGAAGGTACAAAGTCTACGAAGAGTACTTTGAGGCAATTGGTTGGCAGTCAAGTTTAGAATATGTTTAAAATTATATGTACCATTGTGTCCCTTTTGGGGCTCTTTGTCTGATTTAAAAAACGTTGCACACTTGGCATTGGGTTTGAGAGGTCACGAAATTCAGAGTGTGTCTGTTGGATTCCTGAAGCCGGTTTTACAAGTCGAACATAATAGTCGCTTTTGGGAGGATTGCTACTTGCATAATAGGAAACAAAGTCAGAAAACGTCAAACCAAGAGTACAAAAGATATTCTTTGTTCTCGTGTCACTATCACCACTTAAAACTCTGAGAGAAACACACCCCTGAACGCGGACTGAAGAAAGTCTTACCAGTTTATGATGGCTTCCCCTAAAGATCTGCCACATATACTTTACAAAGACAATTTACTACGACCAATCGTAACTAGCTTTTCAATATCAAGTTCTCTTTCATCAACAGTATATGAAACAAGGTTTTCCGAATAATGCAGGTGCAGTGCGTTTAATCGTGCACTTTTCGAGTGCATATTCAGCCCAACAGCACTAAAGTGTCATCTTGAAGAATGGCACAGTCATTGGTATATGGTACTGCAGTATCCCTTGCTGTTGAAGAACTAAACGTAGGGTGCAATGTCTGACACGAAAGCGGGGAAGGCCAATAAGCTTGATTTTTCAGGAATTCAGGTACAAGCAGCAACTTACAATGTTCAGGTTAGGGTGCCTTCGTCGGCATCAGGAATAAACCCGAATTTTTAATGTAAACGTATTTCATTGAGAAACTAAAACGTCGTAGAGCCTGAATGCAATAAACGCATTGACTTGCCGTCATCAATCATGAATAGGGTTTTCTTTTGTTCCTGCAGACAAAACATACGACCTAGACTATGTGCATAGCTTGCTTGCAATAGAAACACTACTGGAAAGGAAATTTCATTTCTGCTTAACAGATGACATGCAAAGAGGCACTCGGCGTCGACAGTGTGTATGTTTTGACTCGTAACCAGATGTGTTGGAGTGGTAGATAGGACTATCGAGAGTCAGAGAAGGCCTCAGAGTGAAACTATGGAGATCTAATTGGCTGGACTGAATCCTTGGTGGCAACAATATCCAATAATATTTTTAGAGTCTTCAGTTCGTACATATTAGACATAAAGTGAATCCCTTATAAATTTATGCCTGTTGTACAACTAAGGTTTTCTGATCTTCTTGACAGCCATTTTAATTCATCTTGAGAACTGAGTCAATGTGCAGACACTCTCTTACCCAACTTTCTCCATTCTACTTAAGGTACAGTGACAAAGTAAAGCTTGTGTTACATATTCTGAACTTAAGATTGATTTTCCTTCCTAGTGATAGGAGTTTCCTGATATCTCCAACTATTTAGTTCTTCAGACATAGTACTAAAGAATCAGAAAAAGAGCCTTGAGGGATGTAAGATCTTTGATTTGGGTTCGGTTCATGATGTTGGTGTCCAAATTTTTGAAAGGAGATAAACGCTTCTTGATATTAAGGAGTATTCTCTCTTTATTCATTCGCTGCCAGGCTTCGAGCTTGAACAACTTAAACAATCGACTCTTGCATCTACACAACCTTTTAAGATTGCACTCTTGTTGAGACTGGGCGTTTCGGTATAACAATACCGGCGTATAGAATAAGGTGAAACTCACTATTTCTGCTCATTGCGTAGACCCAGGACAGATAAAGTAAAAATACTGAAAAGGCAATCTTTCAGAGAATCTAGAGAAAAGCAATAGAACGTTTTAGGTTAGCTGTGGTAAACATCACATAGATATTTAAGTTAAGGATTGAAATGAAGTCAAGTCAAATTTCCAGAGTGTTGATGTGGATTTAAAAGATCTCTAGCTGTGTATAAAAAGTTTACGAGTGTGTTAAAACGCCTTCTGAAATAGGATGTGGGCATTTTAGTTGTGTCATTACTGAAACCTATTTAATGCTGGCAGCACTAAGAACGAAACAATAAAAATATCATCCGTGTTAGCACAAGTTGCTAAAGCAGCTGGGGAATGCACTGATTCATTCCTAATTAGGAGTCCTATACAAGATGTAAAAACCGAAACTCCTGGCCGAAAGCATACGGTTGAAGGAAGAAGACTTGCCATCTAGCTTCCAGTTGTTGGAGCAATACCGTTCCGAAGATCCTTACATCCAGAAAGGAAGAAAAGAAAGCCGTGGGTTACAAACTATACGTATGTTTTTCGTTTAGCCGACTATAATAAAATGAGAGTATTGGCTTCAAATCTTAAAAACAACCCCATTTAAAGAGGGACTTTTGTTTTAATTATCTGCGACTTACACTTTTCGAGGTTTTGCAGGCAAGTTATAATTTTGACATGTCGAGTACAAAGGATGCAGGAGGACATTTTTCTCCTACGAGACCTCCTCGATTCCTCTTGCTCATCAATTGTGCAAAATTCATCGAACTCTTCACATTACTTCAGTGAAATGTCTCTGAAAGCATTGTTCAATTGGTCCTGAACTCATCAATAACATTCCCTAGACCTACTGCGATATGTTTTGAACAAGATTCCACTGATTGGTCAGCCTGTTGAAGCTGCTTCCCATTCTCAGGAAAACGTAGTAAGTGCGGGAGATGTCTTTGCCAATTGTCCCATTTTCAAAGTGAGAGATTAAAATAGGCGAACTCGCACATCTCGTTTCGAGAGATCAGTAAAGCATCATGGCTTTAGATGCAATACAATAGGTATCTGATAATATACAGAATGAAGTACTCGTTATGTTTCAATCAAACAAAGAAGTTTTGGTCCAACTATCTAGTGTTATTGAACATTTCTCGGCATTCAATCTTGGCGAGATATTGCTCAGGACGCGTGCAAAATTGAAAATGCACTCAAGCCCAGTTATGAGGGTTTCTATACCATTAACGTCAAAACATTCCATGCTCCAGCCAAAACGAGGTCTTCCGAAGATTGTTTTACAATGATTTGAGTGAAAACGACGACAGTGTACTATAAAGGGGCACAAGCTGGAAAATAAGAATTCATAGACTACTCATTCCTTCAAAGTAGTAATAGGTTATTGAAACCTCACCTCGTGTAGCAGAGATACCGAGGATGGAAGCTCAATAAAATTTTATTAGTTGCTGGAAATTTTTTGGAGAAGAAGAAGCGCAACGACAGTGGAATACAAATTTGTAATTTCTGGGTGCAGGAGTGCTTTCCAGAAATACTGAATGCGTGCCAGTGTTGTTCACGTAATGGCGGAAGAAACTGAAGCAAGTGTTTTTGGTTATTACGGCAACATAGATGTATTTTCCTGTCCAAGCTGAGAGTAATAGTAGATCGAAATATCATTACCATTATTGATACATTCCTTATGATTTTCTGCTTCCAGATACTACATATTTAGACTCAATAGTAATAATAGTTGAAGTTAGTTTCCTTACACTGTGTTTGTCAACGAATACAATCTGCCGATGGCATGAACTACTTTAGATACTGTCCGAAGCCTAAGATTACAGCCATTTTCAACAAAGCAGAGAAGTGCCTGGCGCCTGGCGCCTTAGCCATGTTGTCACTGAAACGTATCTCCCAATTTTAATTCAATGTATTGAATACCTTGGCTCAAATTAAAAAAATCAGAAGAACCCTAAACTCTTACTTATTGCCTAGCTATATAAGTGAACAATAAATATTGCAAAAAATTAAGTCGAATCAGCAGTGTTGTGTTAAAATTTGGCATCATTACAACTTTTCATAGCACTTAATTGTCGATAAAGCGGGAAGAAAGTCACGTTCTCATGGCAGATGTTATTTTAAACCAATTTTCATCATAAGAATTTGCATATCTGTATTTATAATTTTAACGTATTTTCATCCTTTGTATTTTATTAGATTATTTATAACCTGTCATTATGGGATACAACAAAGCCACCTTATTCTATATGATTTCAATCATATGCATGTTTGTATCCCATGGTGAGTATCGAAAGCATCCTGGTATTCATAATCCATAGTGCCCATGTACAAGTTTACCAGTTTATAATAGTTTATAATAGTTCGAAATTGGATTATATTTAGTAGAATGGATATATCACTGTGAGCTACCAGACTTTACACTTTCACCCTGTGTCATAATTTAAGAATCTACAATAATTTCTGCCAATTGGAAATGTGAACGCAGCAGCTATTTTTAATGCAGTTATGTGTATGGAGTTTAAAAACATGTATATGAATAGATTTATACATGGAAAATGGCACTGATGAAGCTAATAGCAAAAAAATTTTTTATAGCAGGATTGTTTACTCAAACTGTCTTTTCACTTGATGGATGGCTTCTAGTTATTACTCCTTGAAAATACAAACGTATCCTTAATTTATAAGAAATGTGATTTATACTGCCCGAAACAACCTCTTGATTTTCAAGCAAATATTTCCCAATGACTACGTCGACACCTCGTTCCCTTTATCAAGGTGTGCGGCTATATATTATGACAATGTGAAGAAAGCCCCTTTTATAAGTATCATTAATGACAATGAAACATCTTCCCTGCTTTTAAAGTAAATAACAGCAAGATAAATTATCGAAGACTAATTAAAAACATTTAGTGGTCCTTAGTCTTTCTATGATAGTCTTTCAAAACTAGTCACTTTGGGACAAATGTCTAGGCTATATCAGGATTTCCAACTTTTCCATCGATCATCGATCTGTAACAGTTTTTCATATACACCAGTATTTTTTCTTTGAAATGTGGACCCATTAAAGGTTTTTCAGGAGTTATACCTATAACACTGGAAAATTGCTCTATAAGGAAGCTGAGACTTTCAATGAAGTTTTTCAACTTCTGAAATTCTTAAGGACTACAAAATTGTGTTTTTAAGTCTTTCCATATCACCATTGGATTGAGGCCAGTGAGGAATACGTTTCAATTGTTAGATAACATTTATAGTGAGTTAATTTGGAAATTCTTAAAAAGAAGCAAACAGTTGTGCATTGTCAGATCGGATGTAATTTGGTTAGCCTTGAATATGAAACATTGATTCTAAACAAATTCTACACAAATAGGCAACCCACCTCGTATAGTAATCTATAACAACCATCAAATTTCAGTAATTTTAAGTAATATTTAGAAGATCTATTGAGAGATATGTACATAGTTATTCTAGAAGCAGCAGGTATATTTCAACCTGATGAGGAAGGGACTTGTAGCATACGCGCATATAGACTTTTAATATAGGTGCGAGAAACAACACCACACTGGTCTTCTGTAATCAGATATATTGTCAAACCATTTTCAATCACAACGTGGGACGAAGTCCCTTCTGAATTATACACCTTCACTTAAATACACGATACGTACCGGAGGTGGCCTGAGTTCTAATGTTAACGTGGTCACCACAGGACTGATAATCAAAAAGCGTAGGTGACAAGTACAAACATTCTCTTCGATAGCTTAATTATTCCCTGCAATTACACTTTAGCACAAATCTAGCTTTTGTTTGCATAACCCCTGGTGTTCCTCATGAACAAGGCAGACTTTTTTGTAGAGATCATTATTCGATCTGCATAATGCATAAATCTATAACTCATCTTTTATAGCTTTGAAAATTGTGTTAGATAATTTTGAGCCCTCTCCTGTGACAATAATGCTTCTAATGTAATTGAGAGTATGGTCGATTTCAAACTCTTTAGGGGAAATGGCAGATAGAAGAGCATTTATGGCTATGTCATATACATTTATTGTCTTATATATTTACGACAAAATTTGAAAGGTTAAGATTATGAGTGAAAGCGGGAGAGACATTATGCATACTAAAAGAAAACCTGCGAGGAGAGAAATGGAAATGTAATGTGAGACGATGGATGCAAAGGAGCAGGAGATAGTGTGAAGAAGAAAACAGTGGGCAACCCAAGAGAGGAGAAGTACAGACAAGGAGTGCGGAACGTTGAACATGACAGTTTTCAATAGACTTAAATCATCGCAGACTCTTTACCGTCAACTCACATATAATGAACAGTCATTGCAAAAGCTTTCCATTTAAGATTTAAAGGTAAAAGTGTGGGTCAGACGATCCGCCAGTTCCATAGGCGCCTATAGGACCACTTGGGTTTTTCTGCTTTGACTGGGAAAAAGCTTTCTAGCCCTCCCTTTTTTCAGTATTCGTTTGCA
Source organism: Carybdea cf. marsupialis auct. non (Linnaeus, 1758) (assembly GCA_010016065.2). Taxonomy (NCBI): domain Eukaryota; kingdom Metazoa; phylum Cnidaria; class Cubozoa; order Carybdeida; family Carybdeidae; genus Carybdea; species Carybdea cf. marsupialis auct. non (Linnaeus, 1758). The sequence goes on from JAAAKL020012179.1 coordinate 8,480, forward strand.
TTGTAATGACTGTTGTAAAACGATTTCTTTGTTTAACTTCGGCATCCTAGCTATGGCTAACTCTGAGTTCGTCCCCTTCCTCAAAGAAAGCCTTCTTTTGTCGAGACCTATCCCAGAGCTCTATTCCTCTGTCTCTCTTTTAAGACAACTGTTCTCCCCTTGGGACCATTAATTTTTTTTCTATACTCTTGTATTGCATTGCGTTTTCACTTGAAGTTTAGTACGTTGTGTTATTTAAGTAAAAGCGTGAATGTCAATACTTCTCGTTCTATTCATTCCAAGGATAAATTATGGTGGGAGCACTATTTAACCTGAGCCTATTTGACCTCACATACAAAATACTAAAGATTTATTTTATCTCTACGAGAGCTACGAGATTTATGTTTACAAACTCGGCAATAAAGGCTAATATAGTCGACGATGAAACAACACGGATTAACTCGATGCCCACTCGATCTTTCCAATATGGTAGTAGGGTGTTGGTATGTGAAACACGATCATGGTCCCTTTTCAGGTGTATTTGTAAACTTTGGAAGACACCCGGTAGCATGATGTTCGTCTTCTAAATCATCCTGTCTCCCGAGAAGTACGTAAAACAATAAAATAAAAATTAGGTAGTAGCTTTGAGAGATGTGACTTATTGCCATAGTAAATACACTATTGAGCTAGTAGTGAGAGTGTGCTACATTATTTGGCAAACAAAGAGGAAATAGTTATGTTACTGAATGGGAATAAGTATTCCACCAGATTTCATGCAGATTCGAACAACTTCAAGTCTCGGATCAGCAACGGGATCAATTTTATCACTAAGTGATTTGAAGTCATTCCAACTTTTGTAACAAGCATATGAAAGTTGGTGAATAAATGCTCGATTAGTGGAGGAAACCCCATATGATATGGCTAGTTCAAAGTAAATATAACAACACTATTACACATTGTGATCTTAATTATTGCTCGCATAAAAATATGCAGTTATTCTATGTACACACTTTGTAGAAAAGTTCAAAGCATTCTATTTAAAATGAATGAGGATGCAGATCCCATACTTCACTAGCACTTTTAGATTAGAGAAATCAAGACCAAAGGCCAGCTACCAAATATACATATCTGTGGTGCATACATAGCCTGAAGTTCTGCGTTACTTAAAAATTTATTGCAGGTTGTTTGGAAAAGTATTGGTGTAGCTAAAAAAGTCTACTAATGCCAAATGTTATAATCATAAAAGGTTTCAAACAAGCTAACTTACATATTTATAAGGACTTCCAGTACAAGAGAGGTTCTCTACAAATTTCAAGTGACCTAGATCAGGGGATGATGGTTGTACTAAGTGAGGTGAATATTGGCTAATTTATTAATTTTCCATATGTGAAAACAAATATGTATTACGCTTGGGAAGAAAACGAGAGACACACCTTTAAAAGATACAAGATCAGGTGACTTCATATGTTTGAAAATTCAAAATGGCCACCGATGCTGGGTTTTTCTCCTCAATTTTAGCAAAATTCAAATACTAATATTTCTAGAACGATTTGAAATGTAAAACTAACATTTTGGATTTGCATTTGTACGCATGATTATCTTCCTACTGTGCAAATCTGAGGGAAGTCTGAAAGGGAGGGTGTCATGGCTGGTTGAATTGACATGGGATGACGTCAGCATTAAATGTAAAATGTATGAAATCATTTAAACTCTTGACAATCACACGATGTTAAAAGAGGCGAATTCATGCGTAGAAATACTCGTCAAGCTTGTTCTTTGTGGATACATGAATATCGGAGTTGTATGCTAAGATATTCGTTTTGAATCTGATATTACACTCCCCGGGTGCATTCACAGCGGAAGGAATTGCAAAGCTTTTCTTCAAATGTCGCACTGGGTAATATGCAAGGAGGTGCAGATGCATATGAATTTTTAAAAGCTCATTTAACCAGCCTGTGAGTTTGTGGCAAGTAGATCCAGACATTGCTAAAATTTGTCTAAGATGTTCCCTATTCTTACAATATTTTGTTTAACTTTTACTTTATTGGCTCTTTGCTTTAATTTTGCTGTTATGCTCGCGTTATAAGAATGCTCCGCATTCCGCAACTCCGAGTTCCCCATGCAACTACAAGGCACACATTCATTTTTTCCCTTTATCATAGAGCTGGAAGAGAACAATAATTGGCTTTACCTAAATGTTTTGCATGAGAAAGGTGACCATGCTAGGTTTGCTACTAACTTTTATCGTCAGTTCACCTTTACATGTCCCTATGCTACATCTGGCTCTTTTTCTATCTGGCAGCCTAAGGAAAATATATTAAGTGTATCAGTGATGGCAAGACTTATTTTTACCCCAAAGTTCTAGAGGCAGTATCTATTAAAAGGCGGAATTCTAAAGTTCTGTAGCACTAATAGTTTATTCAAGACCTATTTGTTTGCCAGTGATATAACCAGTCCTTTCCTGTATAATTTATACAGATGGTAACCCTCAGTCTGCTGTGCAGGCTATCACAAGAAGAACTCTGGCAACAAAGGATAAGTTATTTGGTCCCCCACGTTTACTTCTTTTCGACGCGCAGAATTATGGTGGCCGTCGATAAAATGGTTCACCTTCCTGTGGTCGTTACATTAGCTCCTTATCATCCAGTGGTGGGCATCAACATCCACCTCTACGCAATATGTCAATCATCCCCTCTGCGCGATGTTACTTGACCGCCACCTGACCCGTCAATCTATCCAAAATCTTTCCAGGGTTCGAATCCCGGCCGGACAATTTCATCTTTCACTAGTATTTCTTTCAACTTGATATTCCTCTCTTGACGAGGACACAAGACAAGTTACAAATCGGATAATGTTATGTAAGTGATTGATAAAATCAAATTTTACTTTTCTTTCTATATTTTCAAGTTCTGCATTACCAATAATTTTGTTGGCCTCCTCAAACTTAGAGAACGTGATGAGATGACTCGTGTCTGAAATTCCTAAGAGACCCTACGTCAGAGCCAGTACTAATAGTGAAAACGATCAATTGAACTATAAGAAAATCTCCGTCTTCAAAATCATAACTTGAGAGTTTTGGTAAGCAAACAACTCCGCGGTAACATTCCTCTCGAAGAACTATTTGGCCTCAAGAAACTGGTTCCAATCACATCAGTCATCAGCTAAAAAGCTCGTGAATTATATTTATCCTAATATGCCTGGAGGTTAAAAGCGAAGTGTAAAGAAGAAGAGACCGATTACTAAATGTTGGCTTAAAGATATTTTGTTATGGACTGCACTTGACCAAAAATTCAATGGTGACAGATTGCACTTTGTAAAAGAAGTTATTTTATATTGATAAGCAGTCTGCTTGTACAGCACAAGACAATTATAACGATACATCAGTGGGAAGGTCAGTAGGTTAATTGGTTAGATAGGAAAGATTTTCTCTATCGTGTTGTAAGCTTTGAGCACCTCAAACCACTAAACTTACTAATCCTTTCGACCTTATCCTAATTATTCATCTATTACGTCTCTGTTTACATCGAGTAACCTATACCATGGATACTCAACCATTCCGTAATACTAACTCGTGGTGCTAAGTGATTAACAGCCGTTGATCCTACCTTTCATCTCTCCATTAACGTGTAATATTTCATTTGGTATCTAAGCATGTTGCAGGTGTTATGCCTGCAGGTTTCCAGGTTGGACTGGCGCTGACCTCTCTCAGGTACACATCATTTGGTAGGGGTTTTTTCATTATCAAGTGTAGGAATTATCATCCTGTTATAAGATACAGATACATGTGTATGTGAATATACATAACAATAGAAACTGGTTCTTGCCTATAACGAGCTTTAAGCTCTACTCCTCCAATAAGATCTACACAATAAGATAACGTAAATTTTACCATCCTAAATACAAAGTGGTAACGTTGTCAGTTTTTTAACCCTTTGTTTAAGCAATGCCTTCAATGTGAATCCTCAGACTCAAACAAATGTGATCGATGGGACCTTTACATCCAGAGCCTGCAAAGCGGAACCTTACGTAGGCAAAACAAAAGCATACCTTCTATTTTATCTGTATGATACGACACTGCATTTAAGAGTTTAGAGAAAGAATTACATACAATAGGAGCATGGTGCGAGGATAATTAGCTCATTAACGCAAACAAAATACCTATTCCTCAAATTTACGTAAAATTGCAGTTGTTACAGAACTTCGTTTGCAAAGTCAAGAAAATACAACTATGTTGCCTCACGATTTTGCAACTGACTAACTGGCTATCTACGAAGGGCTTGCTGCAGCTGAGAGCTTCCGAGATGGCATATAGACCCGTCATCATTCGGTCTTGGCTTACCTTTGCTTTATTTTTTTGCCCTCCAATAGGAATACGCCATTGATAAACTCACCAGAACGACTCACTCCAAATACTATTTTAAAGAACTAAAGTTATGCAAAAGACTTTATTGTGCAGGATAACAAAATCTTGGAATAGTTTGGACGCTAATATAAGAAATCACTTGACATATAACGATTTTAAGTTATTGATGAAAAATGTTGAATATAATTCTCTTTCACAAGCGCTGATTCTTCGAATCGCTAAAAATCAGAGACGCAATCCACAAAAAAGTAGACGAGGGTTTCAATTTTCTGTCTAATCAATCATCCATCTTCGCCTCGTCACAATCTCGATCTCAATCTCAGTCTGATTTACATCAAAAATATCTACAATATATGTCCTGTAAGAGGA
>JAAAKL020012180.1:0-13190 GCA_010016065.2 Carybdea cf. marsupialis auct. non (Linnaeus, 1758)
TTATCCAACTGGTCGTGTATTGTAGCACTGCCCTGCTCTTCTAGACGTGGCTGAAGTTTTTCAAGGCCCCTCGAAGTATTGGTAGAGCAACCTGACAAGCGCTCATCCCCTCCCTCCCCCCGAAGATTAACACTAGGGACGGCCAATTTTTTAAGTCGCTTCCTCCTGAATATCTGAGGAGTATCTGGGTTCCCCATGCTGAAATACGAATCGAGGAAGTGCTTGGAACATACATAGGAAGTTTTTGTTGGTTTGAAGCACTCCCTTCGAACTCGACAAGTCCACGCTTTGCGTAGATTAGGTTCCTGAGGAAACTGGAAAAATGACAACTCCGGTTCGCTCGCAGATGAAACACTGTATCCATAGACAGAACAGTGCTTCGGCATCTCTAAGTTCAGGGCTCTCAGATATCGAGATTACGGCTTAATATTGAAAGAGAAGCAAATTTTCGAGCAATCACTACGTCTACTTTACTGACAATGGATATGGAGTATCTTACACAATATGGACTCGATACAGAGATTTCTCAATTGCGGCTGTAAACTCACTGTTTCAACAGTAAACAAAGTTTAAGTTCTACGTCGTTACCACGTTACCAAGGGAAATGGCAATGGACCAATCATGATCAAATCCGGTTTAAAAGCGTATTGCAAAAGACCTATACCCAAAGGTGGTGAAAAGAAATTTTTTACGGTCAAATTTTTTTTGTATGTTAAGCTGTTGTTATTCAAAATATAATGGTATTATATTTTGGGTCTTTCCAAACTCGAAATGCGCACAGTATGAAGACAAAGGTGTTGCAAATGCTCTATTATTAGAGGGTGATTAATGAAAATTTCTTTGAATAAGAAGCTTTGATGATAAAAATGTTTTTTCAAAAAACCTTTTACGTTTGGGGGAAAAGAGTAGATCGTAGGCCCATGATGATAATGATATCAATTTGCCTAACTGTTGCTGGGACCATGTTCCTTCTTGTACTTTACTTTCTCTGCATATACGAAAAATTAATAGGACCCTATTCGTTTTTAGGTATAAATAAACTTATCGTATCCTTCCTGAATCTCACGTTCCCAAATACTATTTTAGGCTAAACTAACTTGTAAAAATACTGATCCACTGTCTTCCAAAGCTATAAAGAGGCGGTTGCTACTACAATTTCATATCAAAGGTTATGCTTAGGATTTGCATTTTTTTATAATTACTTATTAAATATTTTCATATTTCTATTACCTATGTAAATGGAACCAGCAATTGGATTCTGCTGTTTCTATGGACTTCTAAATAGGAATATCACTGCTTGTAATTACAGATTTCAATTAGATACGAAGTGGCGAAAATAATTTCCAATTTCCATTAACGTTCCGCTGACCAAAAGCCATTTTAGCTCCTGAGTTTTGCCTTACGCTTTTGCAACTACATAAGATTTCGTAACTAAATAAATCGAATTGAGAATTTGCATTCCCAAATTACTCGAGTGGAAGTGGTTGAGGATAAACGAAGGATGCATTTACTGATTCTTCGGACAGATGTATTACAGTCAAACAACTATCAAGTTTAGCTGCAGGATGCCCATGTTTACAAGTATATTGGGTATAGGAGTAAACTAGGTATATTTGCATGGAGATCCATAAACACCAAGGAAGACATAGAAACTCACTGGGGCTTACTAGCTATGAAAACGTTTGTCGTCAAAATAAATGATATTTCATTGATTATTATATCAACAGTTGTTAAGAGGACAAGTCTTAAGAATTCCTTTAACCCAAGTAAACCCAAAAACACTCTTGAATCTCGTGTAAAGTATCAAACAATCATACATGTTTATTAATCTGAACTGAGGTCATACCACGGACGCGTGTTTGAAATTCTCTTCTTGATGTTAAAAGTTTTGACGTTCTAAATATTTTTCATATGAAGTAAAGCTACAGTTAGAGCAGTGACATTTCCCTATTTAACAATAAACTTGATAGAGTACTTTATCTTTCTATAATTGCAATGCTCTATTAAGATTTTTAAGCCCATCTCATAATGCTGTTAGCTAAATTCATCTTTAAGTAAGATGCACTTCATCAACATTTATGAATTGGATTGTTAAGCTTTAGAAGCACTTCACTGTGAATATGCATTACATAGACTGATGATCGTTGCCTCGAATGACAAACCTGAGCATCAATCAATAAGAAAACTTTACTTCGGCCATCATATAATGAATCTAATAGTCTACGTCAATAGTCTGCAATAGTTTTAAGGAAATGTTACAGCAAATGTATCTGGACCAAGCTGTTGATATGAAACCATAAGGTTGAAAATACGTTGAGCTAGCGTCGTTTTTATTTACATTTCATAACAATTGAACCTTACGTTTTAACTCTTTCTCCAGCTGCGAAGCCTTATTTTTGCAGGGATGAAACCAAGGACAACAAAAGATTACGGTGGGATATTAAAGCATTAAACAGGGCTCTTTTCTTAAAGCAATAATCCCAAAATACTGGCATGTGTTTTTTAATATTTCAGAAGTTGTGGTCATCAAAAGACACCGAAGAAAACGGAGAATTATTCTTCGTTAATGCATAAGTAATACTTAGGCAAAGCACTGCTTTTGATATTAGCAGAATTCTTATAGTAGACATTTGATTAATAGTTGGATGTTCATACAAGGTACTTTGATCCGCATTTGTATGCAGTCAAGGGTAACAAAAAATAGAATAAGTCACGGCAATTAAGCGAGAACTATGGATGGATCATCAAACCCAATAACTTGCACTAAACAGCAAACTAATTCAAATCTAGAAACCTAAGCTTTCACATCAAGGGCTGCAAGTACTACTTAAAACTAAAAGTTTCCACCTGGAACCAGAAATAATGTTTGAGAAATAAGTAGAAACAGGAGGCGTTGCACTAAATCCAGACCACGCCTTTGTTAACGGCCACATGTCGATTCATGAGTAGACTACACGAGTATTCATGTTTATGATCTTAAACATTTTTGTTGTATTTTATCATTACAAATCACAGGTCCAAAGCATTTCCTTAGTTTTTTGGGCGAGAGGTTTTTGATTGCACAGGTATGTAAAGTGCTGTGTAGGCTATACTTAAACTCCGCCGCATTTTATCCCCTTCTCATCGTAGAGATACATCTTGATAGTGCCAAAAACAATGAAGAAATGTCAGGAAAAAGGTTTTGGTTGAGGGATTTCAGAATATGACTCCATTTTTTGTACTCACTGTAGTGTCGACTTAAGAACAATAAGAAAGAGGGTAGCGCTGGGGCCTAGCCAATAGTAAAAATACCGAATATGCAATTCTCGAGTCCCTGTGTACGTCCGTACAGAGCTACACAGGGAAAGCATTGCACAGTATTTGAGCTATTTTATAGCAAGGAGCTTTGATCTGATCTAAGTATTTCTTGTAGAGGAGAAAGATTTAATGCGAGAGGAATTAGCGTTTTGCATAAAATAGAGGGACCTCTATGTCCTCGTTGGGTCCAGTTCTGTCTTGGAACTTTGAAGAATGTTGGAGTTTGTTCATTACGTTACTGACTGGATTGCAAAACGTAGATAGAGTAAGAAACGCTTTCGACCCAGTCTTAAAACTGTAGACTGTAGCTGATGCATTTGAATACTAGTAGATTCAAACAAGTTATCTACAGTATAATAGAACTCATTAAATAATTTTTAATACAGTTTAAGTTACAATTTCATCTTTCTGATACAGGTATTATCTATGTCTTAAAATAATTTATTTGAACTATAAATGAAGAATTTCTTATATATTTTATATAAGCCATTTTTGGCATTTTAAAAAGCAATTACCATCAATAAAGGCAATTGAGAGTAAGGCTTTAGTACAAAACATCTATTCATATCGTAGTTTACAGGAAAGTGGCAATCTAAAAGGTTTTATCTTACTACAGTTTAACATACACTCCGGTTTTCTACAACACTCATATCTAGGGCTCTCAATTTTCATCTTATAAGCCAGCAAACTGTTCGATATTTTCAAGTCTTAGCTCCCTAAATGCTCCAGTTTAGACTGGTGATGAGAACTGTACCCACAATGTAGGGCAAATATGGCTCTAAGTAAAACATGGTAGATATTTTTTGTAACAGAACAGTGCATTAGAGCTGTATGTACACGGATGCTGAGCTAAGAGCTACTTAAGTTCGGAAAGAATATAATACTTAGATGGATGAGAAGAAAGTCAAGTATGACTCAGGAAAAGGATGAGAGTTTGAATAGTGGCAGGGAAAATTTTAAAGAATGGCGGGACTGAAAGATGATTCCCTTTAGCAGCCAAGGTCTGAATGATCTTGGTATTGGTAAAATAATACCACAATACTTATCATACGTTTTTGTATTTATTGTATTACCCCACGAGATGTAATTTCTTGCGTAAGGTAACTATAGAACAGGATGCCATAACTTTAGTTTGGTAAATAAAAAGTAAGCATTACGGATCTCCAATAGTAAAGATTGAACAGAATGAACGTGGAACAAATATTGAACCAACGGTTGATCAAAGTAAAAACTGTAACCTCGTGATAATTTACAGTTACTACCCAACTAAGTGGAAAGACAGGTTAACGTTGCTTCAAGATATAAAGTTGTAGTTAAAGAGTTGTGAGAACTAGTAATTAAAACGTCCATTACATGCTCCAGCAAGACAGAAAGAGCCTGCAAAAGAATATACTCTGATACAGTGTCAGATCAGGATGACGGAGCCACACAGGTGGAACACATAGACAATCATTACTACAAGCTGGCACGGACCCAAGCCAGGGTAACAGCTTCAAGGCAGGCAAAAACTGAAAAACATCGTGATTACAGGTTGGTATAGAACAAGAACAGGATGGGGGCTTGTCATTTCGGTGTACTAATTGTGGCGTAAGGACGTTCTGCTTAGAACAGTTTAAGCTGCTTAGAATCACCTCCACAGCCTCTAAAGGATCTCAGTCAGGATGATTCACCAAGATCAAGAGGCTTTCTGACAACAACAGGCAATACAACTCTATCTTTCAAATGACATCATTTGGAGCCCGTATAGAAGTTGTCGACACTACAATTAAAGAAGAAGGACAGGTGTATCACTTCACAGGTGTGATAAGGGAGACGTTCGTGTAGAGACAATGTGGGAGGCTTTACATTCTTCCTTCATACAATTGCATTGGTGCATCATGTGATTCCTCAGGTGGTGCTGTTGACAATTTCATTTGATGACGAGAGATTGTAACTTATTCTTCTACTCTCGGCTCCATATGAGACGTATCAGAAGATATTTTACGTATAACTCTGTTTATTTTTGTTACTAGCACTTATAATAGTCTAAATGACTGCAAACTGTCTCCTTTTGTGCTATAAAAGCAGTCGCAATATGGAAAATCTCCTTATATTATCTGGAAAATGTCGAGTTGAATAGTTTAAAGAACCCTCACGTTGGTTAATCAACCAGAGAGACCAAAGCTTTCCCATATGACCTATTTTATTAACTTATTCAGCATCAAAGAAGTATTCTTAATTTTAATTTTAACCGGTGTCCCTAAAAAGGAAAGGGTATTATATTTCAGAGACCATGTCTTTCTAAAACTTGTTATAGACTTCGTGTATTCCTAAATAGATTTATCAGATCAACGGTATAAATACAGAATAGATGTGGCGAAATAACTTTGCGTGTTCAAGAAATACAAATTACCTATATGGATCAAACAATATATTTGGAGTAAGAGAAAGCTGTGGCAAGATTTTTTAAAAAATGAAACCAAGATATTTAAGGACATTCTATTACATCAAAGGCTCACAAGATTTAGTATATTTAGAAATATAAGACGATTTTCTGCAACTCACGCTTACGACACCCTTAGACGTTGAGTGACACTCCTGGGATATTAGTGTTATTTCCTCCGTTGCTCTAAATTTGTATATAATATGAGTTTTCCTAATTCATCTCATGCGCAAAAAATATGTAAAATGTTCTCCTTCAGTTCTGTAAGAAACAAAGTGGAGCGTTTTTCTGGAAATTCTAAGGCTATTTAAGAAGAATTTCCATAAGAATCCAAGCGCCTCAATAACCAAACATCGGTTAGTCCCTTTTCTCAGAAGCAAAATCTTTTCCCTACAATGCTTTTTGGTTTCCTAATCTTTATATCAATATACATATTCAAAAAACAAGATAATGAGAGTAGTTTCCACAATGGTCGTGCTTGGAACCTTCTCGAAAAGCGATTATCAAAATTTTTAAATTTTCTCTCTAAATATTTTGTTTAGTGTCTGTTCGTCTAAATTATTACAACTATTTAGTTTGACGTCTTTTATTCATTATAACTTCTTAAAAATACAGAGCACTTATCATTCAGTTATTTTTCATAAAGAATATCAGAAGAATAACAAATTGTAATCAGACTGTAGATTCTATAATATGACTTTTCTGAAAAGGACTTTTATTACGTAATTGATCATAGCCGAAATCCTCCTAAGTTTATTTTTGTTATTCTTGCTGAAATATTAGCCTTTTGGGGCTATTTCCAAGTTTCTGTAAATAGAATCTTGAACGCTGCAGGAGAAAGGTCACGTTTATATTCAACCTTTACTTTCCAAGCAGGAACTTGGTGATAAATTATGACTTAATCAAGTAGCACGAAGTTGCATTTTGTTTCCATTAGTCTATACTGATTTCAGCATTTCTTAGTTAAAAAAGTCAGAAAGACTCGGAAATGCTGTTTGGATGAGTTTAGATGGTGAATCACGATGATAACATCTACTAGTAGCGGCACTGGTGAATATTGACATACAGCTGTAGGCAATTTGGGCGACCAGTTCCTCCTTGCCTTGTTACTTAACCTTTGAAGGGCGGCCTTACTAATCTGTTCAAACCCCATCGATATTCCAAAATCTTGTCAAGAAGAGATGCCCTATAAAGAATGAAGACCTTTTAACAGATAGTACAGAATTTGAATTAAATGGGATTTGAACCAAACTTAGTTGTTAGAGCACAGAAGAGGATTGCATAGGTGACGGGTTTTATTCCCGTTTCTGACGTTATTTCGTATCTCTCTGATAACCATTGTGGCATTTTCATTAAAGATCATGAAACTTAACTCCTGGACTATAACTTTGCTGCTAAAATGATCCTGGAAATTCTACATTTGCTTTCATGGCAACATACTTTTTCTATGCAGGAAACTATATTTTGAAATTCAGTAAGAAGATTTCGTTTATAGTTATCTTATAGTAATCTGATAACTTGATGAGGTCAAGCTAATAAATTGTTTCTTGAGTACTCTATTATTTGGAACACTTTCACTTTTTTTTATTATACTGCCTGCTCAGTAAGGGATATAAAAAGACTCTTCCATAACTTTAGTCTGAAGGCATTGCAAGGAAAAATAGTAAATCGATATCTGTTAGGAGGATTTGAAGTATAAACTATTATTAACATGTCCCTAGGAGAAATATTGAGACCGAAATGAAGTTTATCAATTATTTTACCTTTACAGTTCATGTAAAATAACAATAATGCTTGATATATACCTAACAGAGCTAATAGTTATTAACGGAGATTTACATTTTTAAATTCGTTAATTCTCTCCTTCTACTTTATCTACAGTAATGTACCTTCTTTCAGATCTCTTAAAAGCATCGATATATAATGTCCCCGATACAGACATCTTCAACTATTTATTGTCGTCGTCATTCAGCCTGTTGCCGCTCATCTGAGAGTGACTTGTAATATCGATCGTTAAAGCAAAGTTTAAAATTGCTGAGATTTGACTTGTCGCGATTCGTACTCGTGAATACGAAAGACAATTAATTGCTTTATCGTTTTAGTGCCGTAACTACTGGGAGGAGCTGAGGGGCTATAGCCCCCCCCCCAAAAAGTTCCAAAGTGATAGAAATATTTGTCACTTAGAGACATTAAAATTGTCCTTGTTTGATGTAATTAGGCGTCTACTATACTATATCGGTTTTTAAATCCATTTTGTTTTTCAATATTGTCACTTTCGTTAAGCTTTGAAGCTAGCATCCTTTCAGCTAAAGGCTATCTGATGCAGCCTCTTTCCATTCTGCCAACAACGCGGAGAAGAATAATGCATAAAGTCTTTATACAATATGCTTTTTAGAATATCAAATCATCTAAGGTCTTCTTGTTTTATCTTGCAGTTTTTAAACCAATGTTTCAAGTATGGATATTCATCTTGCAGATGTTAAATAGATGTATTAAAGCAATCATATTTGGGTCAAGACAGTTTGGTGTATGCAATGTAAAAATTATGATGCCATGAACGACCGCTGCGTTGACCAAATGACAGTTTATCCATCAATCATGTTTCTTCACTTGGCCATCTATTACAAAGTAAATATCCCAGGTCAGATAAAGGAAGTACAACACATACCCTAAATATTCTGCAATTCTTTGTCCACAGAATATGTAAAGGTTAACAGGAAAAGGACTCTGTTTATTATGGTAGACGATATTGTATCAAGGTGCTTAGCAAAGTGTTCAAATATGAAAGTGAAGTTTGTTAAGTGTTAGGTGACGGAAAGAGGATATCGTGAGATGGTACGTATGGAAGAACTCTTTATGCATTGTGATAACACAAAAATGATCTCCATGAATATGTTGAGCGGTACAAGAACTAAGACAACTCAATATCAAATCTATCAAATAGAAACTTTAGCGTCCACATTCATTTTAAACAAATACACAATTTTTGGTGCATATATAGCGTGCTAGTGAACTCGATAGCTCGCATTATTTGCTTCAACAAGTTTATTCCTAAATATCCCCAATGCGTCCCGGTCATAAACTTTCCTGGTTAACATCCTGTAGAAGACGAAGCATACGTACAGTGTATGCTACTTCTATATCTTTTGAACCTGGTGTTACCTTGCACGACGTATTCTATATTATTGCAAATTTCGTATGACGGGTATAACTGTTATTCAGTCAACTCACCCGTGAGGCCAACTTTTGTGTCTTTGTGATGCAGTAAAAATTAAGTAATATTACAGTCCTGTTGTACATATTCTTTTGGTCAGATTAATTTTACCACATTCTTAAGGAGGGTAACCAAAGGGGCTATTAGCACTGGGGTATTTAGGGGTGGCCACTGCCCAATGCACCCTCTCTAGCTCAAGGCCAAAAAAAGTCCTTGTTGAAATCAGCTTTTGAAAGCTAAGTTTCTGCTTAATAATTCCTCCTATGAGTTTATTTGAGCTTAAAGTCTTTTAAATTAAACACGGGTTACAACTCGTATGATTGGCAATTATGACGTCATCATTCACCTCCGCCCCAACTACGAAAAATATATAGCGGTTCGCGCTCTGTTTATGCCACCCTTATTGGATAAGAGACGAGTTTGGATGTTCTTGTTTAACACCAGTGACATTGCAAACTGATCTCTTACTTTGATTCAACATGAATGTTTGTTAATTAATCGTTAAACAATTGAACTTACCAAAAGGTCTATATACCCTGGAGAAACAAACTCCATTATCTTTAACAGTGTCAACAAAAAAGTCCTACTGCATTTACTGGTTCAGTGATACTTTAAATGTGTGCCAAACTGAGAATAAATAATATACACCAGGTAACTTGAGACGAATCTCACAGAGTATAAGCTTCATTAATACAAGCCAAATTTTCTGTATCATGTTGTTCAAATACCAAAGGTTGGCGAGGAATTTTTGTACGCCACAAGTCAGATAACATAACGCACGATTTTATCAGTTGTTAAATATACAATCAATCAATGTGTCACAAAACTGTCATAATCGTACGATGACCATGGTGAGATGATCGTTTGCCTATTTCTCTCGGAAGATAAAATCCATTTATTTGCAAGAGATGAATATCATACTATATTGGTCACCATGCTAACTTTAATATTGCCACTGATATTTGCTGGTGGAAATGTTTATAAATCCTAGCAGATATTGCGCTAAAATGATCTTCAGAATATCATATCATGATTTTGCTTGCAAACATTTCTCGACCAATCATTAATATTTTAGTGTTTCTTTCCCTATAGATCCAAAAAGTAGATGAAACAGTGTGCCATTTACATCGAACGATGCATTGCTGACACAAAAGAAGAGTACTGCGTTTAGAGATCGCAGATTATTGTGTATTGACAAAGAACAATTTCCAAAGTCATAGTCTTTGAAAAACCTGTTTCTGAGGATAAGCGATTTCATATGCCTGCCTCCTAGCTCAAACAATTTGTTTTCAGGTTACATTAGAACTTTCATGGCTTCTTTCTTGGAAGCTCAAGTATAGAGTATGTAAGATTATTTTTACATGAATTACAGGCAGTGGGCGTTGTGATATTGTATTCCTCTATATATTGTTTGGTAAATCTCCAAGAGTAATGACCTAAATATTCTAATATTTATAATCCAATTTCTTCTGTATTAACCTAAAGAGAAGTAAATGTAATAGGGACGATAAACACCCGATATATTCGTGCTGTGATGAACATAAATGATGAAAGTGTAAAGTTGATAGTTAGAGAAAAGACTTTCTCTGAGGCATAAACGTTTTACAGAGGACAGAGAGCACAACGTTTGTAAACACTATCGAAAAGGATTCTAAGACTGCAGTATCTGCAGTTAACTTAATATCAAACCGTTTGCTGGCAGCTTTCTTTTCGTAATTGAAAAATATAAATCAGTACAATGTTTAATGAAGCATCGGAGCCAGCAACGGTCGCATACTTAGCAAGGAAGACAAAATAAACATCTTTAGAGTAATCAACGTACCCTTTTATTAGATTTAAATTTACTTGCGAAAAGCCGATGTGGTGGCTCAACACTTTGTCCTATAGCAATTCCGTCATAACACAATGATTTAAAAGTTTGATAAGACCCCTTCACAATCATGATTATTCCACTAGTTCGCATTCCAATTTGTATGGAGAGATAGCAATAATATTACACAAGAATTCTGCAGAAAGACACTAAGAGCCAATGGCACAGCCTGGCTTATCTCTAATTGCTTGTTAACGCCATCTACTTTACTAAATTCTAGCTGTTGAGATCCTGTAGTTTTGATGTGTATAGAATGTTATATAATCGATTATCATGAAGTGTACAAGTGGATAAACATGGCGTTCAGACAGAACCGTCATCAGGACGATTGGTTGTTAGCACATGTGTCATAGAATGACAAATCGTTGTTTGATTGCCTTTCAACATAACCCACAGTTGTAATTTTAAAGGTCTACTAGGCACAAAAAATTCTTTCAGTGGAGGTTTAATCAATAATTAATGCGTTTCTACAAGCTATCCTGTCTTTGCGGACACGGGCATTGCAGTGCAAATTGTCTGGGAGTGAAGCCGAGCGGATTAGCTATTGGGCACGATTTGTATTGATTCTCTGTATTAAAATCTGCAAAATCACTGTGGCATCTGTACGTGGTCAAAAAGAGTTTGTGAGATCCACATAAGGTAGGCGCTTCAAAGAGCAAAAAAAGAGGATCACCAACAGCAAACTCATGCTTCAGTTTCTTCTGGGAATGGTGAGATCTGATATAAAACTAGATAACTATATCACTTAGCCAACATCATTTGTTTCAATGTCATTTTAACCCGTCGTTTATCTGTGTTTCTAATAACGATGCTATTCCTGTCTTTAGACTGCTATTTATACATACAGAAGGCTAAACTATTCGTCTCGTTAGATGAGATATCAATAAAATTAGAAGCCGAGGAGTCATGTTCTTGAGTCATTTAAGCATAATAGTTTGTACCTTGGAACTGGTATAATACGAGGTCAAGCATCACGTGAGGACAGGGCCGTTGATTTCATGTTTATTATTTGATGCTAGTTTACTAACAAGCAACATACTCTGCTTCGTATTGGAAAATTTTATTATATATTATTGTGTTAAGCCAGCTTGAGATAAAAAGGTGCACGATGAAATCATTTTTGACTGTAGCATCATTGCTACAATAATGACACTAGAGCATGTATCATCCTGAAGTGTAATATACACGTTACTTTCATTTTGGCAAGATAATTTTAAACGAAAATAATTCAATTCCACTTTAAGGATATGTTATCATTACGATGAATTAGGTAAATTTGATTTCTTTCTCTTCTTGCGAGAATTGAAATGTGTAAAAAATGCATATCTGTCTAGTTATCATGTAGAAAAAACGGATTTGAAATGACTAGTTCCAAAACGATACTAGAGAAGTAAAAATTCTTTCATTAACACCCCGTTGATAAGATATTTTTCACTTAGATATTGAAAACTATTATGTTGTCCTTTTCTTTCCTGCTCTAAAACTGTGTAGATAAATATAGTTTGTCCGCGGTTAGTAATAGAGTTCAAAATGTGTGCTAACCATGGAAACAGAAGTATTTTCATACGTGGATATATTTTCATTTGGCAGAGCATCAATTTAGATGAAAACCGGCGTTTATTATCTAATGAACATGTGTTTCTTAGATCCTTCTGATATTTATGATAAACATTGCAACACATAACATAACAAAGACTGTACAATCATCTTTGAAATCAGGCTTGCTGATAACACCATGGCGTGTACCCTAATTATATGCGTGACATCATTTTGATGTATTTCTACTTTGCAATGAAGTAGAACATTTTGTCTCAGACTCTCTGCTAATGTCGTGACTTGATGTCTGTAGGTTATGCTTATTGAGGGATGTAAACAGTGCAGATGACGAGTGAAGCGTGTTCATTGTTTGTGAAAAGAGACAGGGGAAGTGGTGTGTGTTGCGTGTACTTGAGCTGAGTTTTATCCCCTAACAGGTTTGATTTATCGTTAGAAAAACCATGCCATAAGCAATACGTCAAAAGGCCTCAGATTTCATTAATAAATATACATAGCGCTGTATGCATTTTATGTTTCTTGAGTTCTATACTATGTATTTCACGATTCCTAATGTATCTGCCTGAGTAGTTACATATGGTAAATGGCACTGTTGAAGATGATAGGTAAACGAAAAAGTTAGGTTAACCGATTATTGAATTAACAATGGCACTATTTAGTGCTATGGTTAAGTCTTCGTTGTCAGTCAGTGTGAGAGATCGTGGGTTCGATCCCCATCAGCGCCTTTCATGTTCATTGAGTTCTATAAATTTATATATATATATATATATATATATATATATATATATATAGACCACAAAGTTGAACATTTATTCCACTACTAAGAGAAATAT
>JAAAKL020012181.1:2979-13190 GCA_010016065.2 Carybdea cf. marsupialis auct. non (Linnaeus, 1758)
ATAGGAGGCCCTCCTTACAGAAGAAAAGCATTTTGAAAGACGTACTCGCAACCAACGGTTACAGCGCTAATAACATCAGAGCAGCCTTAAGGAGTAAGTCGAAACCGAGCCCTAAACAAGATACAGACCCCCTCAAACACATACGCCTCCCTTACGTCAAAAACACTAGTGAAGCCATAAAAAGAATTCTCAAGCAACACAACATCCACTGTTCCTTCTTCACAGCTTAATAGCAAATAAAAAATTAGGTTTCTGGTGGTGGTGAGAATTTGGGATCGACTTCCAGACGATAACAGTAAGACAGCTCTCCCAACTAACCAATAATACCGTGAGCCTTCCACAAAAGACAGCATTGTAGTTTACATTTTTTCTTGCTAGTGCGAGGCTGGCTATGTCGTCCGCTCGACTTTGAGGTTAGTTGACAGAATTAAACAAAAAATCCAAAATCGAGAACATTGGTTGCAATTATGATGTCGCTAATTGTGGCAATTTTGTGACAATTTGCATTGCAAATACGAAAACCTGTTTTAGATATAGATTAATTCTATAGGAGTTAGTAAAGTGCTCCTATTATCCGTGTCTTAATATTCTCGTTACATTCGACATCATTTAATCATTCAATTCTCAACCAGATGTCATCAACTCTTGTGAAAGAGAGTGATCATTAAACTTGATAAATGGCAGATTACTTGTAAAAGTAGCACCAAAACAAAATGTTTCCCTAAACCACTTTTACAAAAGGAAAATATATCTTCTTATCATCCTATCAAATTTGACTTATCAAACCATTATGAATTACATCTTGACACAAAATTTATTAAGAATTATCTCTTGATAGCTTAAAATTCATATATCTATTGACTTTCTAGACTTATTAAAATTGTGCAGCCCTAAAATAATGGCCCATCTTTATAAAAAGAAGGACAGTCAGCCATAAAGACATGATATGTATGTTTCTGAAACATTTTGGAGCCAGGCGTTTATATATTCTTGAGCATGACATGCATGCATCGGAAAGATATAGCATTTACAATTTTATCTTGCCAGAAAATGAAAATACTTTGTCAGAACATTGAATAATTTTAAAAAAATATAAATGTAGGCCCTACTATGAAATATTTGATTTTGTAATATAATTATGATACTTTAGACACAAAACCTGACACGAGGATATAATTTGATATCAATATATCTCAAATCTAATGTATCGATTAAAAGCGTATAATGTTTCCTACAAACTCTGCATTTATCATAATCCATACCTAAACCTTAAAAGAGACCACCTATTCAGATGTCTCCACATGTACGTTTATTCAATGACTGCAAAACTGTAGAGTGGCCTTTCTCTCTTTCAGAAACTGCCTCGTGCCTCAGAAACTGCCTCATGTCTTTCATTGTTTCCGGCATTGCACACTTTTTAAATATAAAAATTCGAGGTGTAAAAGAGCCCTTCGAAAGCGTAAGGTTAATTATCAATTCATCAGACTTCATCAAAAACTGATACAGAATCCTTATTTAACATCCACGCAGTCAGGAAACCTGATAATATCAAAACATACTGTCTTGTTGGGCATACTTAACTCGTATTGCTGACTCAACGAAAAACCCTATAGAAACAATCTTGGATTAAATTGGCTTCACACGAATCTTATAGAGATAAAATGAATGAAAATAATTGAATTAACAACCTCAGATGTGAGATGACCCAACACAGTTTCAGTCATGGTAAGGAACAGTTAGTTTTTGTAAGTTTACAATTCTATGTAGAAGTTCATCTATACATAAACCTTAGCTTAGGCTAAGCTATAAATAATGATCGTTTTGGAGTATAAAACTACAATGCAATATTTTAGTAACTACAAAGCTTAGAAAGAGATATCCAGAGACCAGGTTAGAACTTTTGTTTTGGAGATAAAGCGTTCTTATAACTTTAAACCTAATATAAAACTGGAACATGACAATCGCGTTACAACGGCAGCTGCTAAATTAAAACATGGACAGATAAACTGTATTTCAAATACATTTACCTGCAATCACCATTTCTGGTGACACAAACAACTATTAGTTTTAAGGACTGCATTCTTAGTCAAGGAGAGTGAATAAAGATGAAAAAATCTGCTTGTAATGATCTATGTGAAATTTTTGCTAGAAACGCCTGTCTATTAATGTCAGTAAATCTTCTTATGTATTAGACAACCTTAATTTCCTATATGCTAGGACTTTTTATTCTCCTAAGGCATTCTTCCTTTACATACATTGCAGTTTCCAATGTTCTTTGCAGTCTTTATGGGGCATGATCTCAGTGAAGTTAACGGATTCATTGCATGGACTAAAATTATCAAGACTACGTTAAGATAGCCAGCTATTTCACTACACCAACAAGGGGAAATTTCAGGCAGGCTTCAAAAAGTATTTAAAGAATTTCGTAGTCGTTTAAACCCATCAATCTATATCAATCCTTTTCAGTAGGTTTGTTGATGCGACTAAACTATTTTGTTGGCCTTGAATGTTGTTGGTTAATGACAGAAGTTTGTGGGCAAGAAAATAATTAACCGACCTAAACAATTTTCATACCGACTGTAAACACCATGAGCTAAGCGACATTCATCTGTCTGCCTGTAAACAATATTAATTAACTAAGACCATAAATATTCTGACGCTTATCGACTCAGTTGTTGCCATTTATGGTTGATATTTGTAACGTCTTGAGTCGTAGTCTTTTTCGGAGCTACGTTTCGAGAGGTACTTCTCCCATCTTCAAGCCAGCCGAAAAAGACTACGACTCAAGACGTGACCATGTTTGCATTGGAGCGGATAGGTTTGCACTTCGTTGCCCTTCATTTTGTCCTCAGTGAGAACAGCACTTGAAAACTGATTCATTGTGCAGTATATAAATTTAAAACCGCCCAGACGCAACGTGCAAATCACTTCGGAATGACTTGCTTTGTATGTGAATAGAGGGTCTATCCGAGATGATTTTTAAGTCGTTGTGAAAACCTATCTGCTACAGTGTGAACACCACTTACGTGAACAGAAGAAACGAAAGACATACCGATTTTGAACGTGAACGTTCATTCTACTAACCAGAATGATAGGAAGAAAGAGAAAATTTTCGTTGCCATAAATTACAACTGTCCCTTAACGTTAATCAATGCGCAATTCCAATCAAACAAAATTCAGATTGCACAGAAAAGATTTGTTCGAAATATAGATTATTTATTCCAACTTTTCTTATCTGCCATTTCATGATGAATATCTGGACACTCTTTTGCAGGCCTTAACTCTGACATCATTGTAAAAAAATTCGGAAATATATTAAATAGAAATGTCCCTCCATAGATTTAATAAAAGTCAGCAATCGACAAGAAGATTAAACAAATTATCTTTCTTCACGATTTAGTAACGGTTTTACGGTATAGCATCTTCGTGTTTCTTATTGATTATTTCAAACTAGGATTCGAACTTGGGGTCCAACCGGTGACGGCGAGCTACTCTAACTATCAAGCTATGGTGACCCGTTGCTAGTTTACTTACTCTTGTCGTCACATTGAGTTTCATTCATTGGTGGATATTGAAAGCCAGCTCTACGCAATTTAGAGGATCTCAGGTCAAATCATGTTGTGATAGTTTTCTTTGAAATTATTTTTTCTTCAAACTTGACACTTCGAAATCTTGTCGATATAACGTATGGAGAACATATAATTTACCTCTGTCAAATCGATCTCACCTAGCTCAGTTGGTACAGTGCACACCGAGTTCACGTAATGTGTTCGAGATGCGTTTGTGATACACCCTCCAGTTTCTCCAATATCTCCTGTAAAGAGCTACGTTCAGCAGATTTAACTTCTTCCAGTTCTAGTTCTACGAATGTAGTACTATAATAAAGTACAGGATCAAATTATAACAAAGTTTGATATTTCATAATGGTTTTACTATGTATCTTTCTTTAAATCATTTATTCGATTGGACCTTTTCAAAGAAAATCAACATGAATTACAAGCCAAAGCAAAGAAGGCCAAGATGAAGTAAAAAATTTAAGGGCCTTGGTAACAATTAGGCATGGTCTACGACGTTTATCACTCTAACGTTCTTTTTATACAGGTGCCTAGTACGTTCACGCTGCAACTGTATGAGAACACTCTTTACAGAACGACTAAAACAATTTGGAAGCCCCTAGTGATAGGTAATATGCGCAAGTAAGGGTGAAAAGCCTGAAAAGAGTCTGTAGATTTCAGACTTACTGTAGCAATATGATTCGTTATTGCATCTGCTTGTGTTTCACAATGCTGATCTCCCCTTTCCATATTCAGATGAGACAGGATAATAACATGCTATACTGAGATCAAGTTTTATGCTCTTGGAAGGCTGTCCTATTGCATCAAGAAATGCTTCCAAATGCATAATTCAAAATCTAACTTCTTAAACCATTGAAATGTAAAGCTTCAAGCGGCTTACTAAATATTTTATTGATATTGAACTCTAGAGAGATCCCTTTATGCCTCATAAGACAGCTTTATGTAATAGCTCAACCGTCTCTTAAGTTTGAAAGATCTGCTAAGAATTTGACATTTTGTACAGGTATGTATTATTCACTTTAAGTAGTACGTAGGATTTAAAACTTTTCAACACTTACAAACACAGCAAATGTTTGTATTTCACATTCTCTAGTTCATGGATTATTGTAAGTATCTCATATATTGCTAATAACCTTCCATGCTATCTTTTGCTGCTGATTGATTGCATCAGATTTTAAGGCTTGCATTTTAAAGATATTTCAATTTAGGGACTTATATTTGAAAACCAGATATTGAAACATAGAGTATAGCGGTACATACGTACTTCACCATTCTTTAAATGTTTCGATGTTCACGTGTGTTGCAGGTTTACATCTGTTACTTTACATCAAATCAAATTATAGCTCCCTGTTCTTAGGCAATTTTAAACCTCTAAATGGGAAAAGTCTGTCTAATTCTACTTGATTGGCTGAAAAGTGTTAACGTAAGTGACAATGCTATAAAATATCACATTCCAACTTTGTAGTAAAAAATATTAGTGTACTGTGCTCATTCAACGCATTTCATGTGGATGGAAGTGCAGATTTTAATTTGTTTTGTAAGTTTTACTGTTTCAAATACCAGTGTCTGAGTATAGTAGCATGAAAACAGGAAGGTCCTGATAAATACGCAAAGTCAATCATAAAAGCTAACAGTTTACCGTAGAGAAGAAGATGGCAATTTGAAGACACAATTACAGTCACGATGCTTGTAAAAAGGTTCAAGCGAGGGAGAGTGCAAAGAAATTGACCATATTGAGCGAATGATATGTGTCATTACTTGTACTTTCCAATCAGTTTTGTAGATAAGTTCAAGATGAAAAACAGGTCGTACCATAAAAACAATAATAGAGATGTGCCATTACAAAGAAGAACAATATTTGCAATGAATATCAAGATAATAATGTGACGCTGATATGAATTAAAATTCTTAATCGATTATCTAAGAATGGAGACCTGAAATGTCCCTATCACTATTGTAAATAGGAAAGTAATTAACACTTTTAAAACTGCAGGTTACTCTTCTGGCCAATCAGGTTAATGCTTCTGAAAAAATGGCACTTTTTGGCTATCAAATGTGTATAAGTGGTCCTTTGCTTACATTTGTTGCTAGGGAGATTTTGAAGGTGTAATCGATGTACCTATTGTTCTTATTTGACAGTATGATATGAAGGGGAAATTTTAAAAGGTTCCTTTATGGAATGGAAAAAGGAAAGAACGAACCTTATACCTAGCAGGTTTTAATATAAACAATCAAAATTTTTACTGTCTGATTGGTGCTTTTCACTAATCAATGGCCTTTCAGAACAATTCAATAATATTGGTTTTTCTTCATACTCCATGGTGGCTGTCTCCTTTTAGGGGCAATACTCCGCAAATGGAGGAAGTAATGTGCTGCTTCACTCTGTCAACTAACCTCAAACTTGTGAGGCTAATATAGCCCGTCTCTAACTTGCAAGAAAATTAGTTGACAATTATGCTGCAAGTTTAGAAGACACACAATCATTTCTGTTGCTTGAAAATGCCCTCTTACTTGCAGAAAAACTAAATTTGACCACCACAACAAAACTCTTTCTCTAGTTTTTGAATTAAAGCCAAACCTTATCTAGCCGGGGACAAGTACATTTTAGGTTAAGTCACTTTGTACTGGAAAACTGTGGTAGTTTTGATTATAGAGTACCTTTTATCATCAAATGTACGATTATAAATCATAAAGGAAAAATGACACTACAAGAATCCAGTCAGTAATAAGTCAAAAGAAAAGAAAGTAAGAAATAATTACTCACTCTGGTTGGGCAATAGGCTGTGCTCAAAATCTAGTATTCCATCAAAAAATAAAAAATAAAAAAGTATAATAAGATAATTGGCATCTGATGCAATACAAACCTTCTCAGGACATTCTATTATCTTTCTTTTTTCCCTATAATTTTAAGGATAAAGAAAGTATATTGAATATTAGGTACACTTGTTTCTGACTTGTGTAGGTCTTAAGAGAATAGTTACACCGCTATTGGAGGTGTTAAGCAAGGCAGATTAAATAGCATACAAATGAACTCATTTCATGACTAGCAGAGCTTTGTACATACGAGCAAGAAGCTGTCCGCATGAACATCATTCAACAAATTACGCTATAATTTTTAGTGCTCTACATCGTTATCAAAATAACTGCAGTATTGTGTAAATTCCGTGTACATTGCTGGTGAAATCTATGTGAAATGCGAAAGCAGTTTTCTCTCTATGGATTCCAGATATGAAGAAATTAATACGCAAACTATGTTTTACACCCAGAGGGATGTTAGAACGGCGAAAATTTTAAATATTACTGAACGCTTTAGGTGGATTAGAGAAATAGAGAAATTAGAGAGGTTTTAAGAATGATTCTCTTCGGCCAACTTAAAATGACAACCAAGATGATGTGATTTGCCACAAAAGGCTTGACCTACAGTTTGTTCCTAGTTTCGTGTCTATTCGCGGTTATCAACAACTCTAAAACTTATCTAACTTAAGTCACCTTTTACGTTGTTCAACCGAGGACTGGGCAGATTTCGTATTTTTAAGGGAGATTCCCGGAGATTGAAGGATAAACATGGGAGACATTTACCCTCTTATATGGTTTTCAGTAAAGGTGATGTTTAAAGGTTAAGCAGTAAGAAATAGATATCTTGAAATCAGTCACCGCAGTGTTCTATATATTTAAGAGTATATCGCATGATTTACTTAATACATATGACCGAGGTCTTTTGTACACATGACTTTCCAAAATCTTTAATAAGAGAGAAGCTTGTTTAAGACGTGAATCAGTGCGATATCGTCGATACCACTCTTTTCTGTATCAGGGATTAGGTATTTTTGACATTGGACGAAATTATTTTTATTGTTTCTAAACCTTGTAAACTTGGGCAAAGGAAATATCTCTGCAAGAAATAGAAATCTATAAAAATAATTTCATCCTCTTCAATCTGAAAAAAAGACGTTCCTGGGAGGGGGTGGTGGTGAAGTGGAAGGAAAATTAAGATTTCCAACTCCATTCAACAAATGTTATGAATCTTTTCAACTATCCTGTCACTTTAACAATAAAATGGTAAATTATTTTCACTTGTGAAACCTTACATTATCATTTCTGATTGTAGATAATGTCATATGATATACATGAAAGCTTTCTTTAAGATCAAGTTGCACAGTAAACATCATTGTCTCCGTTATTTAATTCTTGCTCTCTTTTATAATCGCAGCTGTTTCAGTTCAATTCTTTTCTTATCTGTTTGCATATGCATCTCCTCATCGCTCACTCTCTGAAGTATTTCAAGCATTATTTTGCCTTAAGTCAGGACTAATCGAATTCCATGGAATGTACCTGGCGAACTTGATGCCTTGCTCATGTTACTGCAAGCAAAGCAATGTCTCAGAAGCAGCTTCATAGATACGGGATATGAACTGTCTAACCAAATTTTAGCTCACTGTTCTTAAGCAATTCTAAACCTCTAAAAGGGAATAGTCTACATAATATCATTCTACTGCATTACCTCAAAAGTGTTAACGTAGGTGACAACGCTATAACATATCACATGCAAACTTTGTAGTAAAAATATCAGTGTACTGCGCTCATTCAACGCATTTCATATGGAAGGAAGTGTAGTTTTTCATCTGTTTTGTAAGTTTTAATGCTTTAAATACTATTGTCTGAGTATGTTAACATTACAATAAAAAGGCCCAATAGGTGCACTGGATCATGATTTTGAGATAGCTTTGATTAATTTTATGAGGGTTCGGTTGTAGAAACCTTACATTATTAGATTAGAGTGTTATTATTTGCAACTTCCCAAAAAAGGGGCTGCCTTGTCTTAAATTCCCGTGTCTTCATTACTTACATCTTAATCAGGGATCAATATGCAACATCTGGCTTTCATCTACATTTTGATAGTTTAAAGCCCAAATGTGATGAATACTCATCAAGACATTTTTCAGGGTACCAATTATCAGCATTTGGTTTATCGCCATTGCATCTGCCATACGAAATGCAGGTAAATACTCTACTTGTTGTTCGAAACACGTTTTTGTTTAATTACGTTCAGAAAAGACTGTTTAATAAAACATGGTTGACATCAGCGGCTCAATGCCAACAATCTAACATAAAAAATTCTTCTGAAGACTTTTGATTGTCTCAAGCATTTCTTATTCTTTCCAGCTTCCAAACATATGTAACCCCAATATTTTATCCAAGTGTAAGTTCATGAGGCATTGGACTAGCAGTAAAAATTGAATATGTAATAAATATTTATAACTTTTCTTTTTTAACGTAGCTGCGTGCGATGGTACGGATACTTAGATTGGGTTTCCAATGCAGTTGTGCTTGGAAAGATACAGCTTAATTCCAAGGTTAATAAAATCAATATTTAGTAGGATGATATAATACAATTAAAACTTGCTATATACAAGAGCTATTCAGGCAAAAATGTTAACCTAGCTATTCTAGAGTAAAATATGGGGGTAACGATACCATGACATTGCCCGTTGCAATCTGCTCTACAAGTGGATTACTCAGACTTGCTAACAAGCGAAAGCTGCTGAACAAATCCTAGCTTGTAAATGAACGTCTACATCACTTCTTTATGGTGTAAATGTTTAAGTTTGTATGTAAAACTGATAAATTTAAGTTTTCTGCTCCACTGTAAAATACATTTACATTTGATAAAGTAAAAAATAATTGAATAGATCACGTTTTGCAGTTAGCCCAAATACGGTTGTTACATAGAATTGCAAAATAGTGTTCGTTACAACATGGCAATATGAAGCAACTTTCCCCATTTATACATCTAATGTCTTGTAATAAATAATTTTTCGGATTTACCTGCTTTCTTATTAAGATGTCAATAACACTAAAAACATGTAGTTATCGCTCTGAATTCATAAAACTACATATAGTGATTGGAATCAGACATCCCACAAGGAAGATTTTCGACCAATGTCATAACAACAACATATGTTACCTGTAGGTTTAATTCCCGTGCCACTAATAAAAGAGATGAGGTTCATCTGCTGTACCAGTTTACTTTCAAGTAATGCTCCTTCTTTGTTTTGCAATAAATTGGTGCTTGTAGCAATCGAAACCCGAAAAACAGATTAGAGATCAATAAACAAAGGAGACATTATTCCTAATTTCCCCTACTAACACCTTCTGCATACAATACGCTTTACAGAGGCGAAATCACTGATTTTATAGAGACGTAAGAAGTTTAGGACATTTCCAGAATTAGAATTTTTGAGATGCAGAAGACTTGAGGCCTTTTAAAATACTTTTAGGCCCTTGCTATAATGTGTTGCAAATATTTCTCGCTGCCAATACTCTTCTGCAACGGTGTGAGACGTTTTGACAACAAGTTGAAGAGTTAGCAATGATCGTTCCAATTTCGCTACATAAGGTATCTCGCGCTAAACATGCATGAAACGATGTTGAAAAGTTGATTTACACTTCTTCCAAATACTACACCTTAATTTCTAACACATTTATGGTAGTGGTGGCTGAGAACCATACGAATTGTATCTACAATCGTAACAAGGTATTTACAGTGATTATGTCTATATATATTGCCAGAGGAAAATATGTCATGCTAGGTCTATTTGGGTATAAGAATTTATTTCTAAATGCAAAACTATGTTA
>JAAAKL020012182.1:0-13189 GCA_010016065.2 Carybdea cf. marsupialis auct. non (Linnaeus, 1758)
GGAGCAAGGTCGTGGGGGGGAGGGAGGAGAGGGGGGGGAGAGTGGGCGGGGGGGAGGGGGTGGGGGAGAGGAAGTAGTTAAAACAAAAAATCGACAGCAATGTGATTGAAAGCACAATTGGCAACCTCCGGGCCGCGGACCGCTTTTGCAGATCGACAAGAACACTGCTTTTATCAAGAAAGACCCTTTAAAGTTCCTTTAATAAAATATCACATCAAAGTGGAAGAAAACCGTAACTGATTAGTTGATATCCCTTCTACCGAAAGACAACGCTCTTTCCACATGCAGTTACCGAGTAAGAATAGCGAGTGGATTAATAAAATGCCAAAAGCAAAGCTACTCACAAAGATTTCTTGACGCTGTATCTTATGTAGCTATGCTTGGAAACGATCCACTTTGAAATCGAATGTCTTTTTCTGACAGTCACTTTTTCTTGGGTTTTAAGTGGTTATATATCTTCTGCCACACCTGAAGTTGGGCGTCATGGCAGATGTACTTAGAACCAATCGATTTCTATGTAGAGCTTCACATGCAAAACGTATGCAGTAAAACGTTCACGTTTAAACGCGACAATTATACTACCGGAATCTACACTTGCATTTATTAAGTCTAACCTTTAACCAGGGAGGTGAAAATTGCCTTAACTATTTAAAAGGTAAAAGTTCAATGGCCAGCAAATAAAAATTGGGATACCTTAATGCCTCAATTTAAGAACCGCTTCTCAAAATTAGGCTTTTGTCAATATTCTTTTCTAACAATGCGAAGGTTTCTTACTCTCATCGTTCCAATTGAGACGACTTTTTGTGTTGCTTTAGGATTTAGATGTGTGCTAGAAATAACGTAAAGACTTCGAATACTCTTCTTCGGCAAACCGGTTCATAATGGAAAGCGATATTCTTAGTTACGTGCGACGATAAAATCTAATCCATGGTTGATCACTACAAGCAAAGTAACAATCCCTCCTGACTGTCTGTCCACGATTATCTTCCCAGTAAAGCGTAGGTTGGTCACAAACATGCAGCAAGAAAATAACGGCTATTGCACTCCCCAT
Organism: Carybdea cf. marsupialis auct. non (Linnaeus, 1758); assembly: GCA_010016065.2. Lineage (NCBI taxonomy): Eukaryota > Metazoa > Cnidaria > Cubozoa > Carybdeida > Carybdeidae > Carybdea > Carybdea cf. marsupialis auct. non (Linnaeus, 1758). The sequence continues at coordinate 1,052 of JAAAKL020012182.1, forward strand.
TGTATAGTGAACGGATACATCAACTCACCTCTTGCCGAAACAGTGCCACTAAATCAGAGTCGTTCAAGCAAATGTCGCCCTTCTGATGAGCCTAGGCGTGGATAGACGATAATACATATTGTTAACTGAGCGGCCTTTTTCATGTTATCAATAATTTACACCGTGCTTTCAATGAGGTCAAAGAAGCTAATAATGTAACAAGAATTCCTACAATGGAAAGCTCAAAAAAAACTAGAAATCAGTACAACACTTGATACATTGCCTCAAGTTATCGAGTTAAAGAAGGGAAAGGAACAAGAAAGAAAGCAAGCATGAAAGTAAGCAACTGCTTATTACCTGAACAAACTCTTATGTGCTAGTCACCCGTTTTTTACTAACAATTTCCTCCAACCGTTTAATTATCATGTCATTGTGTTGCGAATGTCAGGGATTTTGGTTCTAGTACAACTAGAGTTGCCATATTTTAGGGTGATTATACTGTGTACGGCAAAGACCCCTACCGTACACAACAATGTACGGTACTTCAGAAAAATTCACTAAAAACGAACAACATTTTCGTTAGCCAAAAGTGATCTTTGCGTAGCGCACCCTCGTATCAAAAGCCTCTTTACATCAAATGCTATAGAGAAAGGAAAGGACTTCTAACTTCATTATTGTGCCTATTTTTAGGTCTGACCCCCACTAGAATTTCACGCAAGTACTCATACTATTTCTAAATAAAGCTTTTTCATGTGATAGTAAAGTTGTTTAAAATGCTAATTTTAATGTCTTGAAACATCTTTTACGCACTCGAGCCTTGTAAGATGTTAAAGGACGTGAACATCCCCCTACCCTCCTCCCCAAACGGCATTTTGCGCGACCAAAGTTGGCAACCGTACGTACAAGTCTAGGTGCCGCTTCAACGCTGCCGCTACGGGGCTCCTTTGATAACAAAAGTGTTGTGGTAACACTTGTCAGTAGCGTTAAGGAGTCCAGCATTAAAGGGATTATGAGTGAGAATCCCTTGCCATCAGCCCGACCTTGCATCCATCAAAATACACATTACAAACACTAATATACATTCGATCAGTGTAATCTCCAAGAAAGAGATTTCCTACCGCATTTTTTACAAAAAACCCAAAATAACCTTGGGAAGCTTACACACTGAAGTAGCACGCTGCGAACGGCATGCAATTTGTAAACGAACATTTATTAACATATCGAACTGTTTTCACCAAATTGGCGTGACAAGCTGCATAACAGACATGTAAAACCTGCATGACACTCGACCACATTTTCAAATATTGCCGCAAGGCATTCTAGCCTACAGTCCATTTGGCTCGAATCAAACAGAGTATCTACTAATTAAGACGATTTGGGGTCAGTCGAATTATCCTGGCTAAACAAAGAACTGTGGATAATAAATGGGTGAAATTATGTTGTCTACAACGTTAGCACTTACTCAGATCCGTTAAAAATCGTCAGATATTTCCTGACAATTGAATTCGATAAATGACAGAAGGGTGATATAACAATAAGGAGGGCTTTGGAGCGCGCCTAGGCGCTGTAATTCAAAACGTTATGCGGGATAATTTCTGAAGTTACACACATGATTAGTTCCTTCAGCACTCACGGCATACGGTGGTGTTGTCATTCTCCCATCCTCCACCCATCCTCTACATACAAGGCTCCAGAGCGGTAAATTAAATAAACGTCTCTTTTCGCTAACAATAAAACTGGTTGAACCTGTGTCCTCACCAATAAAAATATATATACTTTTACTTTGCGGCGACATGTGCTACTTTGGTCTGAAATCACAATTTCGCGTGGCATATGCGGCGTGCAACTTCAGTGTGCAAAGTCTCTTTTACTTCCAGTAATAAACGAACGTTTCATTTGAACCTTGTTTGTTTAATAATTAAAACACGGGGGAAATTGGGAATAATACTTCTTAAAATGCTTACCATATATCTCACAAATGCTGCTTTTGTAGCATTGTGCACAGAGCACGCTCCACATTCCGATGCATGTACCGAGTGGAAACCACTAGGGGCTACCTGTAATAAAAGAATTTACGAAACCTTCATGAATGCGCGATGCATTACAACTACGTATACTTACCTTATAAAGGGCTAGTAAATGGTGAACTGTACTCTTCAGAAGTTCAGAAAGCAGATTTTTCATTATTGGAAGTACAATAAATCACGTCAAACGCCGCGTCTTATCAATGTCGGCTTGGTTAAACAAAAAGCAAAAATGCCACTTCAATGGGATATTTTCAGAATATTTCATTTATACCGATGTCATTCAATTATAGAACCACAAAAAACGTTCAAGGCGACACTAAGTATTAGATCTAAATATGCTACTAAGAGAAAATAGCGACACCAACGTTTTTGACATGATGTTGACCGGTTTTATGGTGCTTAAATAGGTTCCCAGTTGACCAAACTATCTGAAACCAAACGTTCTTTTTCTTTTTAGCACTGAAAGATAGTGCTTAATCGTACGCCACAATCAGCATCTGCGGACTGAAAGTTGACAAGTTGAAGGGGGGTAAGCTTCAAATATTCCACTACAACTGTAACAATCAACAACTCTTTTCCGGGTCAAAATGCCCAATTTAATGCAAGATTATTTGAATAAAGAAATAAATAGGTAAATAAAAAGTTAAATAATATCCAACAGGTCAGTTTGATCGATCTCTCGAGAGAAATATCTTGATATAACAGTTTCACGAGTTCTATTTTACGTGGAATGTAACGTAATACCCAGCCCCAATTACCACATCTTGCGGTAGGCATTGGCAGTGCCTGCAATATAGCCGATAAATCTTTTATCATAGTGAGAAAATCATGGAATAATGGAGCTAACATCTAGTTTTCTAATAAAAGATAAGTATTGAAAGTTATCTCTTTTAAAACTGTCTCCGGAAATTGCTAGGGCCCTTCCCTTGTAGCTCAAAAGCTAAATGACCAAAGAACACCAATTACCAACCGACATTGCAGCATAAATGCTCAAAAAAATATAAGTGTGCGGATTACATTCCCGGAGTGGAAACTGCGGAAAATTTTAGTGTCTGTCATGTACTTGTACCAATAATAATACTAATGCAGTATATTCAACATTTTCTCTATATGAAACAAAAGTAGTTTGGTAAATATGGAAATGATTACTGATTGCGCCTCCGATTGCGTGCAAAAGGATGTACAGGTATCAAGTATTGTGGAAACAATTTTATTGCCCCGGTTATCACGGAAGATTCGAGAAAATCATGATGGGCTGTCGGGCACTTTCTGATTTTTCAGATTTTCATACTCTGCAATGGGGAATTTTAGTAATGTTATTGCAACAGAGTTTTACAGCTGGTGTTCTGACGTGTATTTCCTGGACTGACGTAAGGGCATGAGAGCCTCAATCTCCATGAAACTACCAGGTCGGTCATATTATATTTGAAGATAATATGCAGGAAACGCAATTTTGCAAGTTTCAATGTTGGTGAATCTTACAGTGCCACATATTCCAAATCTGTCCTGACAAAACAATTCGTTCATCATGAATCAGACCTATCTCACGCTAATGATAACAACGTTCTCTAACCTTAAGAAGTAGTTCCTTTAGTTTCTTCCCCTGATAACCTGTCAAAACTGATGTCAAGGGTGGCTTGTTCATCAGGAAAGTCTGGATGGAAAGAAAATAAGTAATTGAAAACAATTATAGCATAGAATTAGTACAAAATCTGCATATCGAAAAACAAGGACAATTGGCTTGCTAAAATCATTGCTTAAACAAATTGATATTTATACACGTGTGATCAACAAATCACCGGATAGATATCACGAATATCATGGTTCGTTTCCAATATACGGATTCATTAAACGCAAATATACTCAACTTTCAGGATGCATCATCCGCATGATCAAAGTTTAACCCCAATTTAAAAGGGCATCCTAGCCTCAAAATGTGCCTGGCGACTATTCATGTTCCTAACAAGTCACGTAAATGTGCCTTTAAGTGTTAAAGACTTTACTTAGCTAAGTACGTCTTTGGCTTTATTGCAAGAAGTCTCCTTTTGACATTCAGATTGCTTGACTAACCTCCCATATTCTTTTGGTCTTTCATCATTAACTATGTTTATTTTGTCTTTAAACGGCAATGTCAAATCAAACGTTCGCGCTATCTTCCTTCGGTTCCCCTATAACACTAGGTCAAGTAGCTTTCCAGTTGCAGTAAAAATGGTCGATTTCCACTTCCATCTCTCCATCCTAGTCATAACCACACATGGTCCTCTATCTCTTCCTATTACAACACAGTTGCCCTTTTTTGTCAAATTTATACCACTTCATACCATCTTTCCTTGGCTTCTTACCGTTATCTTCCTTATCGACTGTTTCCAACGAACATCTGCCATCGCCTTTGATACACAATGAACGACGTCCGTATCTAGTTTCAAAGTCTTGTGCTTCAAAGATACAACACTGGCACATAACTATCGTCTTTCACACTCAAACGTCTCCTACTTGTGCTACAGCTCTGTCGGCTCTACGACCAATTCACAAAACAGTACTAGATTGTCTTCACGCCCCACACTTGCTTCATTCATTTGTTTGTATGCTGTCTCACACCTCTCTAATGCTGACGTTTTACTGCACGATTTTGAACAGTTAAAAGCAACGGTTTTTATCTGTGAACTTCCGTAGCATGAAATTATATCATCATATTTCATCTGTCTTATTACTTCACCTGTAGCTTTGAAATTCCATTCCTCACCTGTAAATTGCACCTGGTGGCTTACAACGGACCTCATAACGGCCGACCCACACATTATCATCACCGTCTCACCTTTCCGTCTTATAGCTTTCACCTTGCACCTCTTATTTATTTCATGCATTTTTCATTCCAACGATATTGGTATGTATAATAAAACTTCTTGGACGTTTCTGTAGTGATATCCTTAATTTGTGTGGTGTATAAACATGTACATACGTGACAAAAACTGTGTTGGTAGTATAAAGCAGTTTGGGATTTTAAATCACGGCCGATATTGGAATGGTCAAAGGTATGCAGCTGAGAATTCCACTTTACTCCACTTTCAACAGTGCTATCAAAACGCTACGAAGGTAACATATTTATAGGATTGTTTCCAAGTCCACCCTTTCAAATTGCTATCACGCCCTCGGTTTAAGATGTTCGGTTAACTTCTCATTAAATTGTCTAAGACTAATCAACAGTCGGTGTAACAATCCTTCATAAACTGACTTCGGGGCAAATAGTTCCCTTGCAGCCAATTATCATGTCTTTAAGTTACACAAGTGAAGGGCAATAGCTCCATGAATTTCTACTCGTCATTAGATGCTTTAGGGTCCCAAGACCACACTTTATAAACAGATACGGGTTTGTTGACAGGAAGTTTTACTATTAGGTACTGTGTGGTAGCGGGAAAGTAAATGAAAGAAAGTGTGTATTCCAAGGAGTCCTGAATAGATTTGGAAAGTACAATACAAATCACTATGCTCAAATAATGTTAAAGGAGTTTCTCAAAATGGAATGCTACAAATCAGCTATTTACATCAGTTGCGACTTTCTGCCGAGGTCATGTATAATTGCAATAGGAGGTTCGGGGCAAGTGAATGCACATTAATGTTTAAATGTTCTTTGCGAGCAACCTCTTGAAAGAATCAAGGAAGGGCTCCAAGTACATCGAAAGGGAAAGTCAATATTACTACTGCTAAAGGCATCGTCCTGATCTGACTGATAAGAAAGCCATATTGCCCTTGTAATACCACCAGCTGCATATTTTAGGTCAAGATATGAAAGGAAGAGAAAACAAGCGTCAATCGAGTCCTAAAGAAATCGGCTTATATTTGTGGAAGGTAAGCGTCTGCTTAAGCATCAAACTGCAGGTACACAGTTTCAGCTCCTTACAATATACTGCTCTTGAAGCACTACGGTATTACTACTGCAGCAATTCAAGTCGTAAACAAACAGCGCCTCTGCAAAGACGACGCTTTCTTGTCTACATATTGTGACGAGTCCCGCCCTATTCACCTGTGACTGAGAAGCAGGTGCCAGCAGCTCGAGCAGAAAATTGTTCGAGGAACTGAATAATGATGGCTTGGCAAGGTACGGGGGTAGTTTCCTAAGAACTGGGGGGGGGGGGGGGATATTGTAATTTTAAATTTAATACCATAATAACCAAGTAACTACAAATTTACATTTTAAAGCCTTCCTACAGGGGATGAAATCTACTTTACAACCTGAACGTCCTAAAGTTAAGTAAGCTGTGCCTAAGATGCTACCAACGAATCAAAGGAAAATCAACAAGTTACGGCCCTCCAACATGGTTATGTAGCGCAACGCATTGCTGACAAGAAACACTGATTCAACCTACAATTAACACGTAAGCTGTAGAAAAAGCTGAATATTGCTTAGTTAATATCTGAAACGGAAAAGAAAATATAACGGTATCTTGCTGGGCTTAGCAATGTATATCTTATAAATTAAATTTCACACGCCCATTATCACTGCCATAACTCGCATATGTAACTGTATTGGGCCAAGTTTCGTTTACAATTCTGCTATTTTATGCTCTCGAATATCGAAGTCATTCAAAGTTATCTGAAATATCATTCCGAAATTTCTTTTTCTGCAATTGTAGCTATAGTTTTCCCAATATTAAGAAGACCTTCAGTGTACTCCTTACAATATCAAGAATTAGAAACAAGATATGTCTTTGCTATTCAAGATGATTAGCTTATGAAAAGCCCAACTCAAACAAGCAACTTTACTTTACAGTGGACACCAGGTTATCGTTTTGTATCCAATTACCAAACCTTTCTCTTAAAAAATGAATCAAATACGTATACAAGCACAAAAAGGCAACTGCAAAAATCAAAACAGGGCAATAATTTAAATTAATCCCTGTTACATAGGATGTCAAAAAAATCAGTGTTACATCACACAACATACTAGATGCTCCTTAGACTGCACAGCTTTGAGGACTGCAGTATGGTTGTATCCTGAAGAAAGACGAACATAACAAAACAAGCACCCACGGTGACTATCATGATGTTGGAAACTGTATAGGAATCACAGCGAAGACTGAGAGCACGTGGCTCCCAACTCTCCAACCATAATTCTTGATATTTCATAATCAAAGGTGAGTATAATCTAAAAGGATGTCTGCAGTGTGTGGCAAAAGGCAATCAAAATTACTGGAACACAAATAGGATTGAAAATAAAGGGAGAAACATGGACACTATTGAATGCCATTTAAGATAGCAGTAGCAAAACATTGGATCTTTTACGGTTTTGTATTATATGCAGATGGGCTTCGTAATGAAACAATGTATCACACGGAAAATATGAAATAAAAAAATGTGCAAAGCCATACACTTACAGCTTCTTAATTAGGACGAGAATATTTACCGAACTAAACAGTGCTTAGTGTATTGTTGTACTCAGAAGAAAGAAGGAAACTAAACGGTTCGTTATTATATATGTGCAGTGACATTACAATATCAAAAATATTACCAAAAATTCACATCCTTAGAAAGAGCCAGTAGACATCAACCTTCTATTAGCGTAATAACTTTCCTTATATACACTACTTGTATCATCAACAGCTTTAACACTTGTCATATTTACATGTCTGATGTCCAAACCTATTTAACTTCATAACCAAAGATTGTGCATGGTGGAAATTACTTCATAGTCTTGTACCAACTCAACATATTTACTCTCAACTCAGGATATTTCTTGGTTGGATGCCTAAACATTTTCCAACTAAAAGAAATACAAGCAATACTATCTTGAATGCCACAAACCCTATAAGAAATGGCCTCTCATTCGATTCTTTTCCCACTTCATTCAATGTAACGTCAAATGGTAAAGTTAGATAATTCATAACGCTCTAAAAAATATCATCTTCTCCTAAGGAATTTCAAGTATTACACTAAGTAAAACCGTAAAAAGCCAACGAACAGAAGACATGCATACTAACCGAGAGGTAATGAAGAGTTCTGTTGGTTGACGTCCAAATAGACATTTCCATCTACATCAACAACGTAATTCCCCTTGCTTTTCTCGTAATCCACCACGAAATGCATGTTTTCTACATTCTGATGGTTTGAAATATACACAAGTTGAGTCATTTCAAAATAAATTGCATGCCATACCTAGCACTACCACATACACTATCATTATAACTAATGTACCAATATACAAGATACAGAGGTTGTGGCAGATATGAACAAGAAGCAATGGAACGAATTGCAAACAAATATGGCGATATTTAGTAACGAAAGCCCAAAATTATGTGGAAAAGTAAGAAGGCATACTTCTCAGGGCCCCTTGGAAATGTTTCACAACGCTGAACACTATCTTACAGTCCTACAGAAACTGCAATTCAAGAAGCAACTAAGTGGGTGTGCCAAGCCATTCTGGAAACAATGAATAATGGTTCCCAAAAGGGCCTTGTTGGCACCAAATTATATCAGTTCATCCTATGGAAAACAGGTAACGCTCCATATATACGAGAAAATCAAGGACTTGCATTGTGGGAAACACACCCAAGGTGGGCATTTCTACCTAGTCAAAGCACGTGTTAATAACATTATAGATTGGATGCCAGCACTTAAATGTTATGATTGAAGTTTTTTCCTATTACATGTTCCTCATTTCAAGTCTTTCAATTAAGCAAAAGGTTGGTCGATTCTGTAAATCAAGAATAGTAATCAGAGATTGACATTATTAAAATGAAAAAAACAACTAAGGGTTACACCAAGACCTTTAATAACCCTCAAATAACTGCAGTATTTGTGTAAATCTTGATCTGAAGGTGAAAACATGTTTGGTAGTGAGGCTCTCTCAAAGACGAGCTCCTTTTAACATCACACTGTAATAAAAAGTCAGACCTGCATATTTAAATAACTTTCACTATTATAAAACCGAGTCAGGAAAATTCAACAATGTTAATCTGGGGTACACAACATCTTCATTGCACTAGCATAGTTCCTTTGCAAATCCTTTGCTGGTTTCAAAACAAAACTCTGCTCACTGACTAGACTAAATGATGTGGCAAGATATAAGCAAATGCAATGAATATAAAATATAAGAAAGAGCAACCATTTGCACTGAATTTGTACAACCAGCAAGCAAGTGAAGAAGTGGAATACCTTAAAAGTTAGAACTGACATGTTTCTTTACAATACAGCTTGCAAATATCTAAATTAAATCATTAAATCAAAAGATATTGTAACAAATAAGGCATGGGAGAGCTGGCACCAAATGAAAATGTTCCATCTTCCTTGAAATTCTTTGCACATACTTAAAGAGTTAATGACCAAAATCACGAATGAGAACTAATATGTCAAAATATCTATTACTCAAACACTAGAATTCTCCCATGAGGCATAACTGCAATGACCACATTCTTGGTTGCCAGAGCAGTGGTGACAACAAATGAATTATGGAATACAGGGCAGCAAACATTGATACATGCATAAATTCATGCTGTAGATACTTGCATCTGTTTCACATGTAAGTTCTACAACATACAGGAGAATATGATATATTTGTGCCCATACCAAACACGGAAAGTCAATAGCAACGGCAAAGAGAAAAGCACATCAGGAACTGAATCAAAAAGGTGTATTACATACAATTTGGAAATCTGGTTATTAATTTATGCAAATGCATAAAAATATGCTATCATATGTACAATATCTCATAGCAACCTCACCTGCAAATTGGCAAGTTCTTTAAGATGGTTCTAAAAAAATTAAAGAGAGGAAATTGTTCAAGTTCATAATAGATCATACTAACATCTTTATTGATAGATGTAATACAGTGGTAGTAGTGGTAGTAGTGGTAGTAGTGGTAGTAGTAGTAGTAGTAGTAGTAGTAGTAGTAGTAGTAGTAGTAGCAGCAGCAGCAGCAGCAGCAGCGGAAACCGCAAACGGCAAGAATTTTTGAGGAAAAGAAGATATGAACGAAAGAGAATAATGGAAGATGATGAGAATAAAGGATGCATCACGTATGAAAAAGAATATGAAGAGAAAAGCATGATGAACTGATTCCGTCCCGTCCTTTGTACTAAAATGTTTAATTGTTAATCCTCTTATACCGTGTAAGTTCTTTGACCGGTTTACTTTTGCACAGTGTCTTTTACTGTGAAATGACTGTAACCATGTTTCCATATTTACGAGCCAACAGCGCTGCATGGATATTCCCCAAGTTTATCATTACAAATAGGAGAAATATTAGGGAAAAGAAATGAAAAGAAAGGCAAAGGAAAGAAGGAGCTGACGAAGAACAGAAATATAAAGTAGAAAGCGAACGCAGGAAGAGGACGTTAACCAAGAGAAATGGGTAAAGGAGACGGTAAAAACAATGCAGATGAAGTCCTACTCACAACATAGTTTAATAATCACTAAAAAAATCATTGAATTTCACTTTTTGTAAAGGACACCATAAATTTGGTTGTCCGTGTTTGTAATTAGCGTCTCTTAAGAATAAAAATTGTCAATACAACTCATAGACGCCATGTTCTAATGGATAAGTTGCTTGCCTTCAGTTCAAGAGGGTCGTGGTTCAAATCCAAGAAGAGCCATTGGTGACGTCAGGACGGGCATCCGGTCTTAAAGTCCTCTGAGCTCCAGTAGTAAGTGCCATGAACGTGGGCAATAGTCAAATCCCTTAATCCGGGAAACGTAGACTTTAAATGGAGAAAAAAACCCGAGTCAATAGAGAAATGTTAATATTGGGTTCGGCGAAAATCACGTCGCAACTTGTTATTTTCACGAGCTCACAAGGAAAAAGAACTACATATAACAGTTCAACTCCATCGTTATTGGGACGATAGTGTGTATAGCCACAAGAGGAACCCAATATCCCTTACTACTCGGTTTACTAATTCCAAATGACCATACATTAACATAAATTCCGTCGTGGTCCAATAGATTGTCACTTGCCACCTGTTCCAGAGGATAAGGGTTCAATTCTCATAATATCAGACAATGTCATAAATAAGGCGACTATAGAAATGGAAAACACAGTTTGTCCTTTTCAATTATAAATATTCGATAATATCTGAAATCTCGAAAATTTCCTAGGTACGTTGACAGGCTGTTTAAAAAACCTCAACGTTTCTTATGGTTTTGATAATACTAAAAAATCACAGGAAAAGGCTGAATATTGTCACACAAACTTGACTAAACACCTTGGCAAACTATTAAATGAAGCTAGGTGTGTTCGCAAAGTAGTTTATGGCAAACAACAATTGTTTGTTAACTGCCTTTAAAAAGTCACTAGTTGCACTCCTGGCTAGCATAGAAGCTTGTGCTGTTGCATATCTTCCATGCGCGGATTTTTGCTGATGATGACCCACTCTTTCCTTTCCAGTTTGAAAATATGTCGTCAAATGGAATCTTTCACCGCGATCCTGTTTATTATAGCATCTGATAACGATCCAATTTCGAGCTCTTCCTTAGTTATTTTATACATCTGAAAGAAAAAGAGAGAAATGTACATAAATTTCAAGCGAATATTAAGGTATCCAAAGTACAGGCAGAAATGTGTGCCAAAGAACGTACGTGCGTAATAAACATGGTGTTTAACAACAATGCGTGACTTCATAGAGCCCACTATATTTCGTTGTTCCGGACCATCCAGCGTTCCGAACCACCCTGTTTTTAGCCTCACTCTGAACTGTTTTCACTACGAAGAGGCTATACAAACCAAAGCTTCATGCTATGGGGTTTGCTTCGCCATTGCAAGTTATACGTAATTTAAAAGGGTTTACAAATATGACTTCGAGTGGTTTTGGCTTAGAGAACGTGGTAACGCATCAATTATCTCAAGTGAGTTTATCGTGGGATTACCAGACAAGGCACGAAATAAGGGTGCTCCTGTGAATAGAGAAAAAGCTGGCGTACAATAACAATTCTGAGAGAACAATAAAACTTGTTTTAAATTAAACGCAGAAAAACATATATTTCAGGTACAAGGGCGTGAGCCCTGTGTCAGTGTAAACCTATAGGTAGGAGAGTGTAAGCACATCTAAGGATTACTGAGGATATTTTAAAACTTGTTTTAAATTAAACGCAGAAAAACATATATTTCAGGTACAAGGGCGTGAGCCCTGTGTCAGTGTAAACC
>JAAAKL020012183.1:0-13188 GCA_010016065.2 Carybdea cf. marsupialis auct. non (Linnaeus, 1758)
TACACGTTGTATAAGTTGAAACAAATTTTGCTACTGTTACCCCCTGAAAATGCTTTTGAAGTTTTTGATTGTTTTCTATTTTGGAAACAATCTGTTTTATGGCAAAATTAATTGAAGAAAATATCCAATGCAGTTTTGTTTACAAAATAGCAGCTCGCTCTTTACATACTCCTAAATAGTTTAATGCTTTTGGTAAATAGATTTATTAGATTTATGTATAATTAGTATTTATAGATTTAATGTCAAATATTTACGTTAATAAATAGGAAGATGTTTTCTTGCACTAGATATATTGTATTCACCCATTTGATCCACCGCTTCAGAATAGTTACAATGAATGTCGAAAGCTAGATCTTTGCTCAATCAGAAACCAGGTCAGTGACCTGAAATCTTTTTATTGACAATCGTCAGTTGAGAAAACTGTAGCAAGTGGATGCTCAGGTTTTATAAAATGCATCAAGAAATCGTTTTCAATAAATGATACCGAATTATTGGATTGAATTGTTACCTGGATTACAAGCTCGAGACAACGGTTGTAGAGACATTATCGCAGCGCAGCCAGATACCTTAAAGGTAAAAACTTAGTCGGTAATAAGTGTCTAATGTTTTACCTACCAAACGTTTTTACCAACTGATATGTTTCACCTTGCTTGCCCCGTCGGTGATCGTATAAAGCGTGTATGCACTTCGCATGCAACTCCTTGATACGAGTTAAGTTCAGATTTGTTTTCAGTATTGATTAAAGTTACCATTATGAAAAGAAAGTGGATCGTTTTCTACTCCTTGAAAATTTTCTAATTGTATAAATTTTTTCTTTCGTTTTGAAAATATAAGTGATGAAGATTTCGTAAACTTCATTTTTTGTAGGAAGGGAACTAACAGAGTAAATGTCATTGAAGACATTTACAGAAAGATATAATGTGTATCAAAGTTACATGTTTCATCATTGCATGCAGAGCTAAATTTTTAGTTGGTAAAAAAAATTTTAAACGATAAAATTTTAGGCGGCAAAAAGTAACTAAATTATGGTTTAGTGACTAAAGTTTTTACTAACTTAAGTTATTACCGACTAAAGTTTTTGCCGACTAAAGTTATTACCGATTAATTTTTTCCCTGTAATTTAATCGAATAACGAAATAGATGCTCCGTCACGAACTCTTCAATGCACACAAGTTGCGTTCTAAAATACTTTTAACGGTTTTTTGGCAACTGGCGGTTACTTGACTGGTATCAATTCACGATGATTTTCATGCCAGTCCACTAGCAAAAATTATGTAAATTTGCACAAAGTAATGTTTATTCACACACGAAATGAGGTTTGTTTGTGTGATAAATAAAAATGAAAGCTGTCTGAAGACGCTACTGCTTACATACTAAACACTGTGCATAGCGGGTTACGGGCGATTAGAAGGCGCACTGTCTATTAAAAAACAATCAGAGGAAATATTTCAAGATCATCTGACTTCGCGACGGAAACCTAGGAGCACTATGACGACTTTTTCGGGCCCATCTGCAAATGAGCCGCAAATCTTCTTCCCATTCTCTACGGTGTCCGAATTACATGATGAAAAATAAATTGTTTTTGTCAAATAAATTTCATGATTTGTTCACATTAGAAAACTCGAATTAGGCCATAATTTAAGTTGGGCAGATTTGAGGTGCGTGGAATATAATGCGGTGTCTTACAACCGCCGGTCCGCGATAGTTTTCACGCCGGTCCACCAGAAAATGGTATTTTTATCCGCACAATCAATAATAACGCCTAAGCCCTTATGAAAGGATTTTTGTAAAGTCAGTTATGTCTTGCGATACAAAGCTGCGAGTTCTGCATATCAATTGTAGATCTTGCTGTCGCCTACTAAGCAAGCAAGCTGATGATGAAATGTTCGATTGCCCTTTTATTCGATAGGAGTTTTTCATAAAAAATTAATTGAGATACCAACTGGATGTTAGTTCAGGGCTACATCCCTCTGAAACTCTGTTCTAGTCACGTATGTCGTTTATTTGTCATGGAAGCACAAGAAATATACCACAGTACTGAATGCGAGGCACCTATCGATAAAGTTTGAGAAAGACGCTCTAGATCAGTGCCTCTAAGCCGAAAATACGCTGTAATTTTCATTCCGGTCATTAAGAAAAAGGCATTTCCACTTACACAATCAAGAATAACAGTTATTCCCTAACGAAATGTATCCTGCATTTGTGATCAAATTGAAATATGTCAAAAAATGGTAACAAGTAAAGTGAAGCTAGTCACTGCATACGTATATGACGTCACGTCTAAATAATAAGCCCACTCTTGAATCGTAATAAAATGTACTGATTCATTGGAATTTAACATGTTTTTGAATACCTACCTATACCCCCCGGCAATTCACGTTCCAAACAAACTAACGCTACTGTTCAAGTTCCATAAAACCGTTAGCAAAAAATTGCTTTTTAAGAATCAGATCTGCTAGTTCCTTTTAAGTAACCGGTTCGCAAAGAAATACTAAGATTTTAGTAGTGCCTAAGGAGAAATACCTTGAAAGCCACTGCTCAGATCGATGGTTTTTACCTGGCGTTGCTTGCATCTCTTATGGTGCAAGCACAGTTCCTTTGTTGGTGCGAGGATACTAGGAACATAGGAGGCATGTTATCATAATTGTTTGTTTGGTTATTTTAAGAGATCTTTGTATCTGTAATGTCTTATTTTGCTGGCACTAGATGATGATTATAGAAAGACGCTAGTTCCCTTTCTTAAAGATTAAGTCGACATCAATATTTAGCACTTCTGGAATGCGATTTGATAGGAGTGCGAACAAGGAATGGTCATCTCTATCGATCAGGAAGTGAGATGATTACGAACGAGCTGAGGTTGAGAATCACAAATCCAAATAATTAGGATAAATTACGGTTTGCTTTAATATTGTACAGGAAATAGTCAGGACTTTGCAAAAATCTTTAGATGAACCCTGGCGGAACAGAAAAGACAAAATCAGAAAATTGCAATAGGTCTATTAACGACGCTTCGTCGTAGTAAATATTTCCTCAGCTCAATTGAAAAATGGCTAAACCCCCTATCATTTGCGAGCTTCCTTCTAAAGTACTATAGGGTAAGGTTTGGAGTGCGGGCATACTTTGCCAATCACATGCAAACCCAAAGGAATTCCGTTCAACTTTCTAAAGACAATTAAAAAATTGTTCGTGGCATATGGCTGCTTGTCAGTTTAATCAAGTGATCTCACCATTATTACGTCATCGCTTGAAATCATGGCGTCATAAATGTTTTGAAAAGATGACGAAACTTCATTAGATCATTGTTTTAAGCATTTATCTTTTAGTATTCTTTGATTCAACTATTTCCATGGAAAATGATCCAATTTGGGTTTAAATTTTGGCAATCATATTTAAGGTCAAAATCTCGTTCTAGCCATGAACTTTCCTGAGGTAGAGGTTAACAAATTGCATCGTCGAAAAAAGTACAATTACCTGAAATATATACTTTGCAAACACGTGTCCCATGTCTGCTTCATCTGCATCCACTAGGAATTGTCCCAGACTGGTGAAAAAGTTTCTATATTCCTTTTTTGTTTCTCCATAACTGAAAGCGAAGCCGTATAACCAATACGCCAATCCTCCAAAAATGACGTCAACAGCATTTTTTACCATGATATTAGTTTCATTTTTTCCGGATGCCATTCCTTAAAGATGGAAAGAAAGATTCATCAATCATTCAACAAGAGGAGCGCTCCATACTGATGCGTAACTTGGTCCGTAATTTATTGACAATAAACTTTGAAAAATACAACTCAAGCATCAGTTTCTGGATACCAGACAGCTTCTGTACGTATTAGTGACAAGCTTATACATGTCACACAAAGCTACACGGCTGCAAGTTATTTGTAGTGCGCTACCAAGTAGTCTTGTATGTCATACTGATTGGTAGCTTGCTACATGTAGCCTAGCTGCAAGCTGCAATATCTCGAGGATTGAAGATTGTTCAGCTTTTACTCGATGGTACTTTTCCTTGCAATAAACAAATCAAAATAAACAGGAGCTTTTTTAATGAATGTTGTATGACGAACATGATATGACAGGATGGCATTTAGTACTCTAATCAGGGATTTTTGTGACAAGGGCCGTAGTTAGAAATGCTGAAAATTATAGAAAAAAGAGTTTAAAAAATGCGTCATCTGAGTCTGATGTTGACTTTGCAGATTTGCAACTCACAGGTCATTTGATTCTTTACTGGAGATAACGAAGTTGAAATGTCCTTTTAAAATAGGTCTTTTTGTCAGTTTCCGACATTGATGTAGCATTGAATTGCCACCCTGCAGGTTGACGTAATAGCATAGATCCTAGAGAGATTGGTCATACGTGTCTCGTTACGAAAATCGTGCGCAGAGTCACCTAAGACCTTTATTTTTTAAAATAGATCCAGTGACACAGATTTTACTACTCCTCTCTAAATGTTTCGATAGATTTATCAAACGGGAGATGTTTTGTCGCCGCTTCTCTAACAGAATCACACAATCTGAGGTAAATGGTCCAATTTGGCGAGACAGCATAAGAGCGTTGTTTGGGTCTTTTTGTAAACTTCCACTAGGTGGCTTCATGCTGGTAGAAATTAAATCTTATCTGATGCGCTGCTGGACTCCATTAGATTCTACGCCCTGCTAGCATTCTTCAGTTTAGAAGGTTCTTTCAGATTCAGTTTTTCCAGATAAGGGAGCAAAAGCGAAAGCAAAATTTATTGCTTGTGATGTTTGTAGTGATATTTAGGGGGGAAAGCAAAGTTGTCTTTGTTTTTGAATAGGCCCCAAAAGTACACTATTGGACATTTTTAAAATAAGCTGTGCCACTTTTAAATAGAAACTGCGGAAGATACTCTAAAAACGTATGAATGGCAAATATTCATTCTTGAAATGCCAGCTTGAGAACAAGAACAATAAGTAAGCAGAGTGAGTCCTACATTACCCTTGGAGACAGTTAAAAGGCTGAAAAGGCACGATAAGGGTGACAGATCACAGGGAACGAATACCAAGATGTGATGTAACAGTTACTGAGAAACGTTAACAATCTAAGTCATTAGGGTGGCACACACGTGTCTTTGGTGGCCTTTACTTGAGTCTTAAATTTCAAAAAATCAAGAGAAATTTGTATTGGAGTATGTCAAGTCCTTTACTCATTTGTCATTTAAAGTTTTTACAGGTTCAATAAGAAGTAACTGGCATACATATGTGACGGCAAATACACAACCTTTGACTTTAGGTTAAGTGCTAAAGTGATGACTTCACAAATCCTTTTCATATGAAACTAAGGTTTTTACTACGTCATTTTTGTAATCTGAGTATCAAAAGCTCAACCACAAATTTGGACAAGCTATCTATCATAAGAGGAAGAGTACAGTGAGTTCAATATCTTGTCAAATATTGGTTCTTGATAAAATTGTGACATTACATCACGCAGTAGCTGATTTAAGGGGTTGACCGGTCATGGCTCGAGGTGGCTCCGTGCTTTAAAGGGGCCGACTCTTCAATGTCAAGAAAATATTATGTATTTATCTACTCATATTAACATAGTGGGAAAAGTGGAAATTGGAAATTATATATAGTGCAGGGAGCACAGAGCCTACAGAACTTCCGAGCCTACAGCACGATCGCGCCTAAAACGCCGTGCGATTCATGACTTCATAGTTCCATTGCAAATGTTATTCGATCAAGGTCTCCGTACCCTCAAAAGCCGCTAATGACGTTATGTACTCTAACTAAACACTTTTGTATTACCTGGGATTTTTATGTTTATGTCTTAACAGAATACATACCTGCCTCCAGAAGACCGAATCCACTCTGCATCGTGAATATGATAAAGGAACTCGTTAGAATCCAGATGGCATCACTTGGATCATCATCATGACTCGTCATTGCTACGAGACAAAATAGAAACTTTAAGTAACATCTACTATGGAATGCAAATGAAAACATGTATACTGACCAGGATCACACAAAGAGGGTATTTCCAAATATTTTGCTTGCCACGGCCACGCAGTAAACGTTTGAAACAAACTTCTTGAAGATGATACGAACCATACGAACGTCCAGGAGCATACCAAGTTCCTAATCAAATGTATCAAACAGAATTGGGCTTAACTACTTTCCAACAAACATACTGGTCTCTTTTGTGTGTTATTGTGGCATAATCGATTTCGAGCGTAGCCTATTGCCCAGACAGAGTGAGCAATGTCCTGGGGAAAGAGCACATTTACAGGGGTGGTCTCCCTTTGCCTTCCCCAACCCATAGTCCTTTTATCAGGCTAGGCGAGATTGGAGCCCACAACCTCTGGCATGTGAGTCCGATTCCTTAACCACTAGACCACGGTGGCTCATGCTGGGTTGCATACTCAATTTCGAGCGTAGCCTATTGCCCAGCCAGAGTGAGCAATGTCCTGAGGAGAGAGCACATTTACAGAGGTGGTCTCCCGTTGCCTTCTCCAACCGATAGTCCTTATATCGGGCTAGACGGGATTCGAACCCACTTACTCATTCCAAAACGTGGCTTGGTGATCGCCCAGTATTTGTTTGGAAACGTGACGTTTCTCAACAATTGCCAAATAGGATTTGTTGCCCATATTAGCTTCCAAGAAACAGCCGCTACTCATTCCACAATATAAATTTGACTTCAATTTTAGCATTTAAAGATATGTCGAGTGGAGAGAGGATGTCTCACGTGAGTACGTGTTATCAATCCCGTCACTGACCTTGTTTGAGGAGTGAGGCTGATTTTGGTGCAGACCTTAAGAAAATCCCACCTACACAGCTCCCTCAACAAACCACAAACCCAAACACGCAATCAAAGATGGCTGCCGAATAAATGCAAAGAATATTTCTACAAAAATTGTTTGCAGCTCCTAAACTTTACAAATGTCTTAAAAGGGGAAAAATAATTGTATTGCTTTCCCAGGGGGCTACATGACATTAGGAAATCTTCCAGGAGGGGCTAAGCCTAGCCTAGCTACGGGCCTGCGTGCTATCCACTACGTTGTGTACGACTTCTCGCTATCGTGCTATTTTATTACGTAAAGCTTTCAGCACTCACTGCAAACAGTTTGGAAAGACCATTTTCCGACTTTAAAGAAGAAGAATTCTTTGTCATAAAGTATCAATCTGTAAGCTAGATTTCATTTAAGTAAAGTTGTTTGGAATGCGTTCTAAATTTATGAAGGTTGTCCGTCCAAAGGGGAGTTTGTGTTAAACATTTAAAAAAGGGACCGCTTTAAGGTATAAGATCTGCAATTTTTCATACAACGTTTCAGCACGTACTGCTGCGGTTATCAAACTTAATAAGAATAACGGAAAGGAATGTTATGTTCAGGCATCATTATAATGTAATTTGTACATTTTGATATTATATCAAACACGCTAATTGTAGGCAATTTCATTTTCTGGACAGAGAGCCGGTTTATTTTACTTCCATGAATTTTTGAGCGGTACAGTGAGAAAGATGACGCACTTTTACTCATATACCATTCTGATTATCTCACATAATTGTCGTGACATAATTTGAGACTTGTCAAGTGTCCAAGTATGTATTACTGTAATAAATGTTGTACTGTTTAAATGCTGTTTGTTGAACTCTAATTATCGTTACATCCCAAAAAAAGTTTTGGATTGTAACCTATATACTGTTCGACCTACGTAGACGCTCGCGCAGCAACACGTAAATTGAGGGGAAAACCTGTTTTGAACTCTTACGTACGTGACAATGTTAACCAAGACAACAGCTATCAAAACCCACTTTTTCAATCTACTTATATACAATAGACCCCGTAAAATCTCATTTAAAATCATCATCAACTATTATGTATGATGAAGCGTCGAGACGATCTACAAATAGAAACAGGAGCTTCATTAGCGTTCTTAATCATCGGATTGTGGTAACTCATGGGGGATCAGGATATGCAAGGAAACAAGTTGCGGTTTTCAGATATGTTAAGAAAGGGTTAATCTAGGTTTTCCACAGAACTTGTAATCATTGAATTTTTCTAACACATAAAAACGTTTAAAGTAAATGGTTAACATTTGTTGCTTTAAGCTGCACGTATCATTAATGAGGACTTATGCATGTGATGCACATGTCAAAAGCAAAATGAGAGGTGTTATTACTATCATTTTTTCCTCCTCTCCCCCCTCTACAATCTGTATATCCTAAATATTCCCTCGCTTCTGAAAATCCCACTGTTCCAATGGCATTTCATGTAATTTGCCTGGAGAAGACAGTTGGAATATGTGAAACTCAATATGACGCTGTTATATTTTCTTTATATTTGGATGGAGATATTATATAGTACAGATATTTAAAAATATTATTATTATTATTATTATTATTATGATTATTATTATTATTATTCCTTTGTCGCACATTGACAATAATCTGTTAAAGAATGGTTTCGATGTTGTTGCATCCGTGAAATTTAGTGACGGCAAGTCTCCTCAGAACTTCGATGATTATCCTCATGTCCCTTGCAGATTGCAATAGTATTATTTTCTGCATCTCTATGTTTGCAATTCCAGTTTTCATCTCTCATCATCTATTTAGTCTCAAAAAGAGCCTTTTTGGTGGTATTCCTAAAGCACCAATATCAATGGGGACGATTACAATTTTTATATCTCAAAGTTTTGCAACTCTCGTCCTGATGTTTTTCAACTTTTTCTCTCTCCTTGTCTGCTACACGGCTATTATACATGACTGCGAAGCCAATTTTTTAACCTTTTGTCCTTCTAAATAATGATAAGGTAAGTTCTTTTTTCTTTTATTAGTCGGTCGGTTTGAACAGTGAAATCCCATAAAATTTCTCAGTTTTCATTTTAACAGCATTTTCTGGCTCATGGTCGTACCATTTTTAGCTACAACCTTTTTACACAATTCGCAATGGACCCATCCCTACCGATTCATTACCACGGATATATTCCTTCTTTAATGAAGTATTGATGTTGTGGTAGGCGGGAGAAACATCAGTCTAACTAATTTATGTATCTTGATAATTGGAATTTGGTCATAACGAGGCGCTTATTGCGAAATTAAAACGTTTAAATTTTTATCAGTCTCTTCTTGGTAAATGTAGATATGTTTTGCGTGCAAATTCTTTGTGTATTTTGATTTCAAATAAGCATTTTGCTCTGAAGGTGATACTGGTGAGGAATTTGCTTTACTTTTTGGACGTATCTACCTAGCTTTCGATTATTAATGACAAACATTGATCACTTTCCCTCTCTGCATTAGCAGCGGCCAATCATTCGAGAGCTACTGTGAAGCGTTTACTTTCAACAAATTTGTCGTCGTTCAGGAGTACTTTGGCCTTTGCCCTTAAGTTCGGTAAAAGAAGTCGAAATGTTCAGCTTTGTCAATTTGGTTGTGCTGACACATTGACAGGATATTTAGTAGTGCGATTTCTTCTTCAGATTCCACTATCGCGTCAGTACATACATTAACTTCACTGGAAACCAATGTGAAAGACACGTCAAATAGCTTTTCCAAGCGGCTAAGCCCAGTGACGGTTTTAGCGTGTCGCAGGCAGGGCCATTCCCCGAGGCCCCGCACTTGTAGAGGGTTCCCGCGCTTCAATGCTAAGAAAAAAGTGTGTGGAACTGCCCATATTTATCTTGTGGAAGTACGTGGAAACTTTGAGCTATATCCGCTGGAGGATATACAGTGTCTACGGAGCATCCGCAGAACGATCATGAATGACTAGCAATGGATGACGTCATAGAATCAAACGTCTAATTAAGATATTGGGCGGCGTTGGAGTTTAAATAACATGTGAGCTGTGAAACAGTTTTTCGGTATGCTGCAGGTCTTACTTCAGGGTTGTATCCAGGAGACATTCAGCATAAAAATGCAGAGAAAGCTCTCCGAGATGGAAGCGGGGAGTAATGAGAAGTGATTTAAAGATTGCACTTCGATACGCATTGTTTCAAATCATATGAATACGGCCATAACATCTGAAGTCGATTTGTTTGGGCTGAAAACCAATGTTCTTCTACAAGCTATAAAGATTAATATACACTGATCCCTTAATAAAAATTTTGATCCAATATTTTATACAACGGGGTGCAAGTTATTTGTTCCCTGAGCATCTTTTCGACCACGGGCCAGTTTTTCTTCTTTGTGATGTAAACAATTTTAGATTTTTATATTTAAGAAACTATAATTTCGTTAAACAAACTTCGTGACATTACTATTTATACTTTTAAAATTGTTTTAATGATAGGGCTGATTTTAGGAAACACAAAAGAAAGATATGCAGCATGAAATTTTCTGTCTGATGTATCTAAAATTATATTTAAATAAGGAATCGATGTCCAGATCAAAGATATAATTAAAAACTTTTTTATAGAAATAATACTACCCAGATATTAAACTTACCGAAAACGACTTCTTTCCTGTGAAATGCCTCTGCAGTCGGCGCAGCAATCAGCTTTTGATTATGTCATACCACTTTCCAATTGCCTTGACTGCATGCCATGACTTACTGATTACTTCTTTATCAATTAGGATGCAGAATATATGGCTTATCAATCGCACATAGGTCATTTTGAAAATTTGCACAACTGTTTTGTTTACATTGATGAAAAGTCAGCCCCTTATTTGCGTTTAATTGAAAGAAGTCAAGTCGATATCGTAGCTGGACATCTGCCGTTGCACTTTACGTCTTATATGCCTATTGTACATTGTACCCACATATTATGTCATTTAATTAGAAGATAGTGAAAACTACACAAATAAATATGAACAAGAGGTCTTCCTTTCTTTTCTGAGATCGAGTTCTGCCACAGATTATTGTTTAACTAATTTTTAAATGTTCACAATTTTTTTATAACCGTGTTGCAACAGTTTTTCCATTTTGTCCCGTAATTCCTTTATTAAATTAAAAATTAATAAGGGAAGGCTAGAACCCCAGTGATAAATTCAAACAGACAATTATCAACGATTGTCAATTTAAGACAAACGTACACCTTGGTAGTCACAAGGGCATCGGGATCGCGTAAAATTATGATTCATTAGTGAACAGTTGTACCAGTTTGACATACCCTTGTCTGAGTTCATATATCGGTAATTAAACTCCTCCAGATGAAATGAGGTTGAATTTTTGTTTTAATAAGAGAGAAGCTTGTTTTGTTGTCGGATTGACAATCAGAATTATTCCTGTTCGTCAGATGCTGATGTTGTTTAGTTTTTTCTCCATTGATTACAATCATCGTTAGAAAATAATGAGACTTCAGGGAGAGATTCTTTCACAAATTTATACAACAAGAAATCACCATTTCTTAGAGATAGAACACTTTTCTCTTACATTTATTAAGGTTAAGATACTATTTTAACACCTTCTGTTGGGATTGAAGATTTTAAAAAGTTAATAATGTGCAATAACTGAGTTACAAACTAAGTAACTAGCTAATTAACTAAGTAAATAACTAACTAACTAGCTAACTAACTAACTAACTAACTGTAGCTAAGTAGCTAACTAAGTAACTGATTAACTGTCAATAACTAACCAACTAGCTAACTATAACTAACTAACTTACTAACTAATTAACTAGCTAACTAACTAACTGACTTAATAACAAACTAACTTAGTAACTAACTAGCTAACTAACTAACTAACTTGCTAACTATCTAGCTAACTAACTTACTAACTTACTAACTAACTAACTAACTAACTAACTAACTAACTAACTAACTAACTAACTAACTAAATATAACTGACTAGCTTCACCTTAGCTCTACATATGGGCATTTTGAACTTCGCTCAATCTTTCAAAGGACTAATTCCACGTCCTATCTTTTCTCAAAAGCTACTTCAGCTGGACTCGCCAAAATTTTGACCTGTAAAAGATCAATCTAAAATAAATCATCAAGGAAAATCTGAAACATGGAGTAAACCTATGTGATAACAAAGTTGCAGAACATTAATAATTTTTATCTATTCACTTTCTTAAAGTATCCGATACAACAACAAAGATGGTTTTATTGCCAACAGTTTTGAAGCAATGTAACATATTCCTTCACCTTGAGTAAACAGGAATATCTTCGCATTTCACCAGCCCAGCATTCCATGATATAAACACTGTAATTATCCGTCCATTATCCATCTAGCGACTCAAATAATTGTAAGATTGAAATTCATTTTTTTCACTTGCCAAACAGTGACGGTTTTAGGGGAGGTCTACCGGGCCATGGCGCTTCAACATCAAGAAAATAGTATGTGGCTAGCTGCCCACATAAAATTCACGGAAGTAAGAAAAAATATTGGAAACTAAACTCACTGGAGGAAACACGGTGTCCCCAAAACGTCTATAGCATGATCATGCTTGAACTGCCTTGCAATGCATGGCGTCACAGGGCCCTGCAAACCTTTTCGGCCCAGGGCCCTGCATCCTCCAAAACCGCCAGAGATGCCAACAACAAATTCTAGATTCCTCTGGAGCTCATCGTGACTATCCATGAGCATTTACGGGGTAAGAAAAGTGGCGTTAGATGGGGAACCTTACAGCCTTACGGCCAACAGAACAACACTACTCCCTTAGTTTTTAATACATAGCCCTTGCCGTAAGAGTGACGAGGGCCACGCCTGGGTCTCATTTCAGTTGGCGAGAATACCACTGTCAAATTCGTTTGTTGTTGTAACTTTGTTTGTGATGGAGTTATAGTAATGGTAAAGGTAGTCCTATGATTTGTTACTGAGCGTAGGGGATGTGATGTGGTGGAGAATTCTAAACTGTGCACATTTCTTAGCATGGACTCCTTATTACGTCTTAGGCAATTAAATGGTAACTTACGGTACGACAAAAAGTCATGCCTCATTTATCCCTGTTTCATTTTCAATCAAATTACTGTAAATCTTGGATAACTTTGTAAGTGATAGGATCAATTCATAGCAAGGTAGACATTTTTGGGGGTGGGGTTTAAGATTGTTGTGGTTTCTTCCAGTTTTCAGGTACATTTAGTACCTGTTGCATTTGGATGATAATTAGAAGAGACGTTATGTCAATGGGTCCCATAAGTAGCCCACTGAGGAATGCCAGTCTCTGAATAAAGCCATGGTATTTATTTATAGATTGGCCGTAATGAGTGACTTATTGAACGCCCTTTCGGAAGGTATGTTTCTCTAAAGTTATGTAATAAGCTTGCTGTTATTTGTAGATGTAT
>JAAAKL020012184.1:0-13186 GCA_010016065.2 Carybdea cf. marsupialis auct. non (Linnaeus, 1758)
TTCTACATAACGTACTATAGTTGAACATCTGCAGCAATATTGCATATGCCTTGTACGCTCAAAGTCTGACAAGCCCGGTATTCGAAACGATTAACAAAAAACACCATGGTCATTTTATTTGACTATCATGCCATTTTACCTTTGAAATAGTATCTGAAAGGGAAGTAAAACATCAATGTATTCATATTAGAAGCCAAAGAAATTCTCAAAAAGTTAACGCGACTATTTCTCTGTACGTTTGATACACGTGCTTGATGTTTTGATATAATTGTTAAGACTTTGTCACGATAATATGCAGACCACTCCGTAGCCCTATTCTACCCTTTGTTTGTATTGTTCGTTGACAACTTTCTGCTTATTTTTGTTGCACAGAAATATACTCGCCAGTAATCCTAGAAAAGAAATAAATCTACACATTTCATTTACGATAAATATTTGCTTCTTTGGTGTTGTGATAATACACTGCATGTCTCAAACCCTCTATTGCTATTTCCTTGTGTAACGGGGTCTAAAGCCATCAAACTCAACATAGAGTGCAAAACACAAGCAGTGAACGGCCTAACTTTTTTGCCAAATTTCTTTGCTATTACAAATTTTCCGTTTCAAGGGCCTCTTATGTTTTGAAATAAAACGACATCTTGTGGTCACATAAAGACATTTTAAGTAGAACCTAATGCGACAACAAATACCTAAAATGGTTGTGGTAACCTGCTTATAAAACAGGTAAGTGTTAAAAGCGTTAGGCAGTGAGTTTTTAGTAACACTCCTTGTCTTTTGCACTGGCTAAATATTTGTATCCATATACAAATCTGAATAAACCATTCAAGAAGCAAGGATAAACACGCCTCTTTTACCTCCTGACATCATAGTTTTAGTTAACAAAATTTAGTTAAGACGGGGGAGGGGAAAGGATTACAACCCTTAGCCTTACTCAAAGAGTGTTCAGGTGTTTTTATCTATTGCCTGCCTACTTTAATATGAGGACGGTAAAAGTTCTAACGACGAGCAATTTAGTTTAATATGTTTACAGAGGTTGATGATACACATAATGTAAGAAGGCGGCCTTTGCATGGGTGTCCCACAATGTTCGATAGTGAGCCCTCATTACGAGGGTGCTTGTGTGATTGAAACCTACAATATCTACTCACATTTCTTAAAACGGGTTTACAGTGAGATATATTGACATTTAAAAAACAACTGCTTAAAGCTGAAAGTTTGGAGTTTGTCCATTTAGGTTTGTTTATTAAAGGCATTACGTACATCCGCATGATGAAAAAAGGTATCTTCCCTGTTACTTAAGATTTTAAGGAAATATTTACAGCTGTCTTATACAGATCTAACCCTGTTTTCGCTGTCTCATTTTTGTTTATTTAAAGATTGGATATTTAAAGACTTATATGAAGTAAAAAGGGAGGGTATGATCTTACAGTCATCTGATTGATGATGTCGCATTCTTAAGTTACTCATTGACTGATTTTGCGGGATGAAAAGGTGTTCTTTCGTGCGTAGGTTGACCACAATTCTCTGTTTTACAGTTGTCCCGATATTATGTGACCTTACCTTTCCAACTAACGTTTCCTACGGTTTGAATGAACAAGAAACCAGTTCTCTGTCTGCACTGTAGGCATAAGCGTCGATATCTCCGTATCCTTATCGTAACCCAAAACTTCTAATACATGTTACATCTATTCTTGAATCTTCACTAATCTATTTCTCGACACAAAATTTCAAATGAACAGAAAAACGGAGCCTGTTGAAGCTAGTGACTTAACTATTCCTCCTGTGTGTCTTGGACGTGACTACAATTGGCACTCTTCAGAATAAGACGAGTGATGCCATTTGAAAACAACAGGACTAGCATCTTATCGCTTGAGCATTCGGGGCATGAAAACTGGTAAACAACGTCGGAGTTAATTTTTACGTCTCCTGATCAGTCGTAACACCACAACACAGGGGCGCCCAAAATGACGAGTAAGTTTTCTCAAGTCGTATTTCGGGAAGCGGAATACAGGTCACGCGATAACGAAATAGGAAAGAAGAGTGCTTGTGAGGGATGGACTACTTCGGGGACTACCTTTTCTCTTCACATTGGCTCCCTAACATGGATTGTCAATTTTAGTTTGAACATTATATGTATTTTCACACGAGTTGCTTAGAAAAGACGTTATACATTAGTAAAATACACCATTCATCGAACTCACTTGGCAGTGAAAAATCAGCATTGAAGTTGGGTGACACACTTGTTGTCATAAGACAACATAATTCAGTTTAACATTATCTGCTTTTGGGAAGAGAATAGTAATTATTCTCGTTTATAACAAGATAATTCTTTAAAATTCTTACCTTCTGGTTTATCATTCTTGGTTTGGCGTCGAGAAGGCGAAGCAATATAAACCTGGGGAAACGAAAAAATTCTATTTGAATTCGATTTTTAGTGGCGAGAGATAAAGACCTAAAAGCAGCAGCATGATCGAGAATATATGAAAAGCCTCAGCACGAATAGCGTCAATGTTAATACCGGCTGCATGCCTGTTCGGCTGCATATTTGTACTACCCTGGCAGCTGATTTGCCAATAGATGATTCTACTATTGCCTGGTTTATATCAACTGGACAGCAATACTGGTCAGTATTTTTTAGGTAGACTTTTAAGAGATTTTTGTAAGTTCATTTCATAGAGAGGGAGATATTTTCTAGTCTTTATTCTTTGGCTAGAAACGTTGAAGGGCCCTCTTTAGTTTCAATTGAGCTTCTTGGGAAACAGTTAACGAATCATCAATGACTTCCGAGACTAGTCGAGTGTCTACTTTAGACCACTTAAAATATCAGGGAAAAAACCTACAGTGTGTCTACAATTGGGCAGAAATATGTAACAGTTCATTTTTAGCGAATCTCAATTTATAAAAATACTATAATATGTTCTTTTGACCTGTCACATCTTCAGATATAAGTCGACTTTCCTCATCTTGAAGTTGTATCAGAGAGAATAAGCTTAAATTCCGGCGGAGAACATGGTTTTGTTTTCCTTCTTGTGTGTCTCCGTTTCTTCGATCATGATAAGAACCGTCGACTTCCATGACTCGACTTTAAGAATCGGCTATTGTGAACGAGAAAATCCTATGAATGGATATAATGAAATAGCTAAACCCTGTAACGTTAATCCCAGAGTAAGAATAGCTCTTTCACCGACAATTACTCACGTGGTTAAGATCACTCTATAGATGATATTCCACGTCCTGAAGTGACATCCATGCCCCTTGTTTAGCATTGTCTCCTGCTGTAAATACCTTGCATCATACAATCAAGACTGTGAAAACTGCCACCTTCTTCGCAATGATCCAAATACGCATGTACTGTCATCAATGGCCAGAAAGAGTACATCCAACATCCAATGGTTCGACTTACACACAAAATCTCTAATACGTTAAGTAGACAACACTACCAGACGATTTGATACTTATCGAATAATTTCCAAGTTAGCATTTCCTTTTTCGCTTAATTCCAACACTTCGTAAGAGGCTTGACTTTGTGACAGTAGTTGTCTTTGGTGGCATCATCAGTTCTACGAACAAAACATCACTTCCAAATCAACCATATGTTAAAATCTCCAAGCCACTGTTTACATACAGGCTCCACAGACAGCACTCGTCTAGACCTCTCGTTCATAATCTGCAAACTTTTACTTCTCTTGGTCACCTTTGGCCATTTCGCACATTTTTAAAACGTCTTAAAACGTTAACTTGCATCTATTGACACTAAAATATGGTACGATGTTGATAACAACGATGATCAAATCAAACTAGAGGCGCATCGGTATTCCCTCTTCTGAACTCGATCGATGCGCCACTGCGAACGTAATCGTTGTAGAAATTGGAACAAATCAATCCTTGTACAAAAACACACACATTATCAAATGATCCGATTTGGTACCCGTGGTTTGTTGTATTCAGGTATCACAGTTTCCTATTAAGCTGATAAAAAGAAGTCCTACTCAGAATTTGTGAATGTTCTATCCAAAGTTGAACCGTCCTCCTTAACGTCAAGAACCAGAGGGGCTATTGCAAGATTCTCTCATTCCTAAGCCAAGTAAACTTCCGCAGCGCCTTCTTTATCCTCTGACACGTACCAGCTTCATCCGAAGAGTTCCACCTAACGACAAAATGTACCGACTATCAAACGTGTGCTATTGAATTACAAGGCAGGACACTTGTATTTACCTTCCTCGACGATCTCTTTATGCTTGAAGCATCTGAACAGTGAACTCCCCATTACAATAAATCCTACGCAAGAAGGTGAACGATCGAGAGGCCCTAGAATCGACTTGATAAAAGACCTGTAATTTATATCAATTTGGGTATTGAATGCTAAAACGACGAGGTATTGTTATCTGAAAAGAAATCGACTCTAGCATTGATTCTGATGTCCGTCTGAATAGCTTGGAAGCCCTTTCACCACAGTCCATGTCTATCAAAGACAGTTTGTAAATTGGCTTAAAACACTTTGAGAAGAAATAGTGGTGCTTTATCAAACCGTACTGTGCTTAATTAGAATGTTGTCCTTACATTTGTCTTTGTCATTGTTACCCCAGCGTGTATTATTCACACGTTAACACCAAATGAAGAAGTCGATCGCCCGTATGATATCAAAAAGGGTTACAGCACATTGCCAGGAATATTCGACCCCTTGAACAGTAGTTTAACCAGGCCAAAATATTATTTTGCTATAGATATTTCATTTTATACCCTTCTGACAATAACTTCGTTATGGTAAAGCTGTAGTTTTAGCAGTCAAATCCGAGCTGTCATCAGTCTCTCACGATCACAACTTATACATGAAGAGTTCCCCTTGGCAATTTGATTTCCACAACTTAACACAAGCAAGCAAATTGCGTGGCTAGGATGTGAGCTCACAAGAATAGGATAAAAAGTCAAGCTATTGTTCAACCTTCCGATTATGAAAAATGTGTGAATTTACGTGAGTGATCCCCCAGCGTGTTTAGCAGAGCCTTTAGTTAAGTCTCAGCTTTCTCAGCCCATAAGAAAAGTTGTTGAGATTAGAAAAGCCGTCACCGTAAATCACTCTCTTGTAGGAAAGTAAGTGTTCCACACTCAAGGATAACTGATGAGCTTTCTGCGTATGGATAACAAAGCATAGATAATTTTTACCTTCCCAAAAATCAGAGAGCATTGTGTGGATTGTGGTGGTTTTTGAGAGAAGTTCTCGGTGATGAGATAAAAAGTTGAAATAAACGTTTCGATTTGGCTCCATTTAAGTGAAAGACCAAACAGTTGAAACTAAAGTGACATCATTCTTTTAAGGTCTGTATTGTTTTGCAGATGCAAGGGGGCGGGAGTTTACCTCCTTGTTGTCCAGCAGTAGCCTCCGCAAATCCAAATACATCGGATATCTACATATATTCACGAGTTTTAACTGCAGGATTATGCCCCCTCCCCCCTGATTTATTGATGTTACATGATCTATAGTGTACCTTATGGTAAAGGAGGTTCTGGAACAAGGACTTATATTTCAACAAGAAGCCAAAAGGGGTGGCCTATTTTCTAGCTAAGGAATGTGTAGGCCTATAACTAGTGACATGTTTTCATCATTTTACCGAATTTTGTTACCCGAAAACTCTCAGAGAGACAAGAAGATGTTACCATGCGCTACATCTACACTTGGTTATTTTTTAAGTTCTGCACATAAATGTTTACAGATTGCTTAAGGCCGATAATGGTTCGCTTGTTTAATTTATGACTATCAGTTTCCGTTAGAGGGTACACACTCTTCGTTGTTCTCCCCCTGATAATCGGGGTTGAGGAGAAAACCACTCCCAGGAAATCTCCTAAATATTTACAGAATATCAAATCGCTTAAAAAGAAACCTCTGAAAATCATATCGTATCGACGGGATCTTGCATCATTTTAGTAGCAAGAGGTTTCCATCTGGTGCAGTGGGGCATCTGTTTGAGGTTGTAAATTCACTCAAGTTGGAGGATAGGAGTTATGTTGCTACGTATGGCGACAAATGACCAACCGGATGACAAATCAGTCGACTTGACAACCGAAATGGTAGCTTGAGAAGGTGTACGTGATTTTTCCTGTTTTTTGATATTTTTTTATTTTTCAGTTGATCTTTTTTATTTTTTGTTTGCTTCTTTTAGCCTTTCTTTGATTTTTCATTTTATATTTGATTTTTTGATTTTCTTCAGATTTTTGCCTTGATTTTTTATTTTTCCATTTATTTTTTCTTTGATTTTCTTCTGATGCGTATGTGATTTTTTGGAGTGGTTTTCCCCTCGCTATAAACTGACTATTTGCGACCTGTAGTGACATTAGGGCGATAATGGAAAAACTGTTTTGTCAAGTATAGAACTAATATCCTCTAATATTATTCATGATCTGATACGGGTTGGGACACCGAGTTGTCCCAAAGAAAACAATATATATGTTGCGCCCTAGTTACTGCGTGAAGCGCATGCCCATTTTAGGGACATGGATGTCTGGCCAAACTTATATTTTACTTGCTCAGTTGACTTGTAGAACTACGACATACAAAATCTTTGGTGTATTTTGAGTTTGAAAAAGAACACGAGAAGGGGCAGGGATTGCGTAAGTAAATACAGCAGCGTCTTGTCTGTCTAACAGATTGGCCTAGCACACCACACCGAACTTTTACGTGGCTTTTGGATTTTGGACTTTTCCTTTGATTTTTCGATTTTTCAGTTCTTTTTTTTAAAGTTTTCATTGACTTTTTTTTCTTTGATTTTTTCTTTTTTGACTTCAAATTTTTACCGTTAATTTTTTTTCTTACATATTTTTTTTGTTTTATTTACGTTATTTTTGAATGATTTACCCCTCGCTCCACATATGATTGCTTTCGTAAGAAAATTGTACAATTAAAGAGACGACACATACCAAGACTATCAAATAAATGAGCAGGGCATCATAGGTCTACGGGACGGGAGGGCATGGTGGCCCCAGATTTCTGGAAAGTCAAAATTCGGGCAAAGAACGGTTCGATGAGAGATTGCAAAGAACGGGAAGTAAATGTCTCTCAGGTTCGCGAGAAAGAATTTGAGACCCCCCCAAATTAAAATGGTTCCATGCGCCTTTGCGTATTATATTTTCTGGGGAGTAATAGTGTGAGAAAAGACAGAATAAGTTGACCACCCTGTACGATTTAAATCTATATGGTGACGAAAAATACTGTTACAGTTAAGACCTGTACACTGTGTGATTACATCGAACTATTGACGTCTAAAATGTTGTGCATGGATGGCGGGAATATACGTTGCATTGGATCAAGCGACATTGAGCTGATCTTTAGCTTGTTCTCGCTTCACGCTCCTTTGGAAGTCCAACGTTACAAGGCTTATGTACCCAGCACGTCCAATAGGCACCCGTTAAAATTGGATTTAGGAAAGATTTTCACACAGTTGGAATGCTATAAATAAACCCTGTTGTACTCTGGAGTGATTTGCCTCACAAACACACAATCAATCTTTACAGCATTTCAGTGTACTATGATGTCGCTGGCAGCCGATGCACAGTCCCACTAGTGTTGCCAAAGATCGCCCAAATTGTGCACAAAGATCGCCCAATGCTCCATTTTGGGGGTCAAGTTGCAGACTTAAATCAGAGAATATCTCATCAAAGTTCTTTAGACATTCTCTGACTTAAATATCTTGCTATCTCGCCCAAACATTCCATCCGGAGACAAAAAACAGTGGTTCTTTGGTCACCCCTTTGCTTATGAAATCCCTAAATCGCGTTTTTAAGAGCACTCTTGCAACATTGCTTCAACACTTCATAGTACGGACGTAAGTGTTGACAATAGTTGAAAACAAAACAAGATCCTGTTCATGTGTCAAATAGTCGCTGATTAGCTGATAGGTTATCAATTAGCATTGATATTAAGACCTCCCCAAGCTTTCACGCTTGTTGATCTG
Organism: Carybdea cf. marsupialis auct. non (Linnaeus, 1758); assembly: GCA_010016065.2. Classification (NCBI taxonomy): domain Eukaryota; kingdom Metazoa; phylum Cnidaria; class Cubozoa; order Carybdeida; family Carybdeidae; genus Carybdea; species Carybdea cf. marsupialis auct. non (Linnaeus, 1758). The sequence goes on from JAAAKL020012184.1 coordinate 7,947, forward strand.
GCTTTTTCAAATGGTCGATTTTCCTATGTTTTTATCCCAGGGAGCTCGATTACCTACTACTGGTGAGCGGTGATGGCGGGGAAAGAAATTTTTGCGGATTTTGATATTTCACTCCTATATCGATAAATTCAGCCGACCAAACGTAGAAAAATTATGCGTAAATTTGTAGCTCATCAGCTATCAGAAATACACGTCTGGGTCAGTGTGCATGCGTGCATCAGCCCATGTGTGCATTTTTGCATGCTTGCATCTGTCCATGTGTGCACGTGTGCATGCGTATGGGGGAAAGGGGTGTATCCATTCTAGTGGTTTCTGATTTAACGTTTCAGATAAGCATTGGCGTGACGTTATTCGGTACATGCACGGATAATAGACGCGAATGAAACGAGGGTGGTTGTGTACATTCGACTCTTATTTTAGAAAACGTGATACTAACTTTAATAGCCTAACTTACTTAACCAACCCTAACCCTACCTTAACTAACCTAACTATCATTACTAACCTAACTAGCCTTAAGAACCAAACTGAACTAATCCAACTTAATCCTTAGTTGCCCAACCTAACGCAATCTAACTAACATTACTGAACTAACTTATCTAACTAGTCTTACTAGCTTAACTAACCTTACGAATCTAATTAACCCTACTAACCTTACTAATCTAACTAACCCTACTAACCTTACTAATCTAACTAACCCTACTAACCTTACTAATCTAACTGATCCAACTAACCTTACGAATCTAACTAACTCTACTAACCTTACGAATCTAACTAACCCTACTAACCTTACTAATTTAACTGATCCGACTAACCTTACGACTCTAACTAACTCTACTAACCTTACGAATCTAACTAACCCTACTAACCTTACTAATTTAACTGATCCAACTAAGCTTACGAATCTAACTCACCCTACTTTCTTACTAATTTAACTAACCCTACTAAGCTTACGAATCTAACTAACCCTACTAACCTTACGAATCTAACCCACCCTACTAACCTTAATAATCTAACTAACCCTACCAACCTTACCAATGTAACTAACCCTGCCAACCTTATCAATCTAACTAACACTACTAACCCTGTCTAACTTACTTATCAAAGCAATTAAGTTAGCAGGGTTACGCTGGGAAACAACTAGTGGTGGATCGGTAGGTGTGGCAAAAAGCATGGACAACGCCCAATCAGCTAATCTCGGAAGGGTTATGAAACCATGACAGGATTAGCATTTTGCATAATGCAAGCAGAGAAATCGTTGCACATTGTTACTTTGTATACAATGACTGTGTTATTCCTTCAAGTCTTCATTTTTCCCTCCATTGAAAACATCACTAAAGGAGTAAAAATTATATAATTATAAGCATATTTGGGGTCTGGAATTAATAGATCGGAACTTTTTGGAAAACATCGAAATCCTGGATTGTGGCATTTTTTGTATGTGATGTCTTTAGGCAAAAAAAGAGATGCATATTTATTGCGAAAAACCGCAACTACAGAGTTGCTATGAAAACGTCTTCTCTTGCTTTCAAATGTGAATTTAGGATGTTGATCGCATGCGACGTCATGAACAATATCAAGATTCTTTGGACCAGAGACTACATTCACTCCACTGACCACAAAAGCAACAAAGTCAGCTTTGTCTTGAGCATACATTGGTATGCCTATTGACGTCATCATCAAATTTTCGAGTTGATTTATCCCGTGGGTAGGGTTTGTAGACCTAGAATGCTTTTATAAAACGGAGAGCAGAGCGCCATTCTAAGGTAGGGAGGTGTATGGAATGGGATTGCAAGCATGATGAACAAAACTAAAATATCCTTCTGTGACTCCAATATTACAAGTCAGGTTTTGCATCACTCCCAAAATTCGAGACAATGTGTACTCGTTCAAATATCGCGGAGAACTAAACCTACCGGCCTGACGACGACTTAGCAAGAGGCCAAAATGGAGTAGAGGGCGATGACCTCAAAACAAAAAGGCCTCTTTTCCTGCTTGCTTCATATGCTTGCTTCATATGCTTGCTTCATATGCTTAAAGAAGGCTGCTTTCACAGTAATCCACTGAGTAGGACGCTCATGTGATGGAACCATTGTGCACTCATATCGACGGAAAGTGTCTATCACGAGTCCATATTTTTGTGACAATGTGGTGGCTTAAAGAGCAGTATCAACGTAAGACCATGTTTGATTAAATGTTTGTAATAGGTTTATGTACCCAGAAGTAGCAAACAAGTTTACAACATAATTACTTTGAGACGTGATATTCGCATTGTGATATTGTGATATGACATTAGTACTGTTAATAGACCGAGGTTGAGAGAGTATGACATACTGATTGAGTCAGTCAGGACTCCCTGTGGTAGTATCACGTGCAAAAACAGCAGCTATTGTCTCTCTCTGGGCATCGTATGACCAAAATCATTTCTAAGAGCTGATTTGATTATTCACTGCAGAGAGCAAGAAGACGACAATTTCCAAGTAACAAGACCTTTATTTTAACTCCCATCAGTTTTTATCAGTAGACTCCCCATCTATATTTATACAGGTCATGCTTCGTCTTCCACAGAACTAAATGTGCTCCAACTTCTCTACTTCGCAACATCACAATCTATCATTCAAATTTCACTCCTTCACCCAGAACTGTGGAAACCACTGCTAGGAGTCAATAATATAAAGTCCGAAGACCTGGTCAATGCGGTCAGTGGATCCAAACCAAATAAGCCAGATATACTGGGTCCATCCTTGGGTCAACTGTGTTAACAGATGCATTTGCAATCTTCAAAGTGCCTCCTGATAAGCAGAGAGACATCCCTAGGGGGTGCATAAGCTCCTGGGGCACAGAAATTATTGAGATTGCTTAAAAAACAAAGTAATTTAGTGATATACATGTTGCAAGTTTGTTTTCCTAGGTGAATAATACATGAGATACCCAAAAGGGATCAGATATGCTTATGCATTTGCACAGTTCGATCAATGCTTTAACCTGTTTAGAAAAAATTTGTTTTCAGTGTTACAAACGTAGACAAATATTCCAAATTGAGTGCCTATAGCCTATAGTACCTTTTTCTAACATAAAGCTTGGGCTTCACCTAAAACTTGATTTTAAAAATCGAAGGTTCTAAACATATCTGGATTATAAACCGGGTTCTTTTCTCAAACAATATCCTGTTTACTACTCCAAGATTTTGCTCATGTTTTGCTGAAGAATATTCTTGCAAGAAGTCGCCATTGAAGTCAGCCCGATGCTACCATCTAGCTTACTTTCTACAACATCACATGGAAAGTTCTTTACTGGCTCGTACATTAGCAGCTTGCTACAGTCTCACACCTCTTCTTCAAATGTGCTCAGTGCACTAATCTCTAAAAAACACTGGATCGAGCATCTTCTGTCTCAAAGTGAGGTCAGTCGTTGGACACCATTTCAGGCCCCACCAAGCAAAAGTTATAAATAATGCTACGCCTGGCGGATCTTCCCGCGCTATTTTAACTAATGGTGACCAGCACTCGTGAGTACACGTTTTCGCTGTTGGAAACAATAGTAAGCTCAATCCAGTCTTTTTTTTAGAGATCAGTGGTTCAGTGTTGTTTCCTTTTAAAAAAATATGGAATCTGAAGCTGGGGACAGCAGGTGCCTAATACTCTCAAGGCTACTAACCATCTAATAGCCTCATTTCTATGCCCACATCAGCAACCTTCCTTCTCGAATGGTGTATTCCCTAGTAAACTTAAGACCTCAAAAGTTCACCATGTTTAAATGTGGTAAGCTAACGTATTTCTTTAACTATATACAAACAATTATTCTATATCGGATTACATAGTTCTCTTATTAAATTTGATATTTGAAATCATTTTTAATATTTGGACAACGCTATCTTACATACATTGCCAGCCCTTAAACATAGGACCTATTTGTAACGTTTAAAGAGACTTTGAAAATAGTGATATCAACATTGGTCATTTTATTGATCCAAAGAAGCCTTCTACAGTATAAAAGAATATGCATTTAGCTTTCATGGCATTCTTGCAGTCCACTAAAATCGATTTAAAGATGTCTTTCCAATAGATGACAAAATGTGGCCTTTGATTGTTATTCATCTCCCTTGAGCAGTATGAGATATGGAGTACTTCAGGGCTTTGTTGGCAGACTAGTCCTCTTTCTAATCTATGTAAATATTCTATCTGATTCATATTATTATGTTACTTAACGGTAAACATCAATTAAGTCAACAGTTGATCTTAAAATAACCCCAATATATCCCTTTTAATCCACCATACAAGACATCAGCCGTATACGATATACACACAACATGTTCTAATTTAGGGTGACGCTAACGCATTCCTTGGCAATATTTTTTGTTAAAACCTTACTTAGAAACTTAGTGACATTTGTTTCAACGTGCTTAAAACATAGGCATAATCACCAGCTCTGATGTTTATTGCTTCCAAAATTCGTATTATACCAAATAAATCATTGTTTTCATCATATCTCAGGATTTATACACTGCTCAATGTGTAAAATGACGGTACAGTCTTCTTCCGTTGAAGATCATTACGATGTCTGGATGACTCTGGCAGCATGCATAAGTGTCTTGCACTTAACTGCTCCCTGAGCAGCGTCTATTATTCCTAACCTTTTCTTCCGTGTGCCAGAAATTATTGTTTCTGGCCTTTCTCTTGACCTCTTTCCGAAAAATAACGCAGTAGATGCCATACTCTACATCAGGATGCGTAGTGACATGCTTAACAAAGGTCAGTCTTTTAAGATTCAGTTTAGGAGATCATTTTCATCTCCTACCTCTCCTACCTTCCCTTGCTTCTCCTCTTTCCTCTGCAAAACGGTATGTCATGAAGGGTTATCAAGACCTCCACGCGATGATACCAACGGCGAAACCAGCTTGGAGGCCAGGGTCACGTGCGCATTCAGCGCTTAAGAATACCTCCTTATTAACCTATCCACTATAACGAAGTAAGCTGGACATAGCTGGCTCAAAATCAGAACTTGCTAACTAAGGCTATGGATATTAGCGCCAAGCGTATGATCTCGTTCACTAGTTGTGCCAATCGACACCTACCATACCTGTCCGGATTTTCCAGTTGTTAGATTCACTGTTATGCCGACCTACGATACATGAATCATCTTAATAGTTCGTAGGGCACGCGGAATATTGTAGCTTGTTAAGAAACCGAAAGTTCCTCTTAGGGACTGTTTTACGTAGGAGCCTCTATTCGGAAAAGAGGACA